>SJXQ01010508.1:15760-60815 GCA_006408695.1 Aepyceros melampus
TCTAGTCAAGGCTATGGTTTTTTCTGTGGTCATGTATGGATGTGAGAGTTGGACTGTGAAGAAGGCTGAGTGCCGAAGAATTGATGCTTTTGAACTGTGGTGTTGGAGAAGACTCTTGATCCAACCAGTCCATTCTGAAGGAGATCAGCCCTGGGATTTCTTTGGAAGGAATGATGCTAAAACTGAAGCTCCAGAACTTTGGCCACCTCATGCGAAGAGTTGACTCATTGGAAAAGACCCTGATGCTGGGAGGGATTGGGGGCAGGAGGAGAAGGGGACGACCGAGGATGAGATGGCTGGATGGCACCACGGACTCAATGGACGTGAGTCTGAGTGAAGTCCGGGAGTTGGTGATGGACAGGGAGGCCTGGCATGCTGTGATTCATGGGGTCGCAAAGAGTCGAACACGACTGAGCGACTGAACTGAACTGAATCTTCTCCTTTCCAACTCATAAGTTCTTTCCCCCAGGAAATATTAATAAATTTTGTATAGCCTTCCAGGAATTTTTATTCTCACAGGTGGGACAAGTCTACATACTGTTGCTTTGTACCTTGTTTTTACTTAAAAATATATGTGCAAAATTTCCATATTATAACTCATATATTTACTGTATTCTTTATAATGACCCCATACTCTGCAAAATGTAAGATGTTGCATATGTTCTGTTGCATATATGTACTATTTGTTTTCACAATTTCCTTTTATGGAGAGGTACAGGTTTACAGTTTGTGTACACACAGTTCTACACTATGAATTGTGTGTGTGTGTTAGCCACCAGTCATGTCTGACTCTTTGAGATGCTATGGACTATATAGCCCAGCAGGCTCCTCTGTCCATGGGATTTTTCAGACAAGAATACTGACATGGTTTGCTATTCCCTTCTCCAGGGGAACTTTCCAACCCAGGGATCAATGCCAGGTCTCCTGCATTGCAGGCAAATTCTTTACCATCTGAGTCACAAAGGAAGCCCCAGAATTTTGTATGTACATCCTTAAAGAATCCTGAATATAAATATTTTTATAGGATTCTTTCCCAGTATGAAATTTATTCAATTTCTTTATATTACAAAAGCTCTTTGAGACATTTCTCACAATGAAAAGTTATTCATTTCTGTCAAACTCTGAGTTTGGAATTTTGTTGGACTATGAAATGTTAGGAGCTGGAAATTCATATTCTTACATTTTATATATTCTAAAATGTAACATACCATATATAGAATGAAGGCAGAATTTAACAATGTAATGTTTAACATAAGAAAAGTTTTATAGTTAAATTAGAATAATTATAATATTGAACAAAAGTGAATATATTGACCAAATGAAAGACTTAACAACATATATAACATGGTTACTCCTATTTCCTTCAAATCATGTTATATGTATGTCTTAAAGTTAAAGATACTTTGAATGCATCAACCATTACAGAACAACATTCAGTTAGGCATTTAAAATGATTTTGAGTTATTCAAGTTGGTTATACATGCGTTTAGAAAAAATATGTGGAATATTTCAAATCTGGACACCATAAAGTATAAAAAAGTATTGACAATTCGTTTCTATGTCTTAGGTACTAATTAACTTCTTTTTTTTCATTTTGAGAGTCTACGGAATCAATTTTTGTGAGATAGAATTTGAAGTTTCTTATCAAAATTCTAGTGCATTATTTGTTCATGGATACATTAATATGTTCCTGTATTTCTTCTATATAGCTATATAAATGCCAATGTTAAATAGCGATTACATGCCAGATACTATGGTAGATGCTGTAAATACAACTATTCTCTGTGCATTTCAGGGAAGTTAAAATTTAATCAGGAAAATAAATATTACTTAAATAATCATGTAAATAATGATAAAATTGAAACTCTGCTATATACTGTAAAGGAGAGTTACAGGTCACATAAGTGTACATGATGTGAGAAATTACCTATTAAGGAAGGTTTCTATGAACTGAGATTTAAAGTATAAATAAGAGTCAAAAAATCAAAGAAGGAAATGGACAGCATTCTTGGAGGAGAAACAGCTTCTGCAAAGACCTTGGGAGGGGCATGTTCACAACCATGATCACTGGCCCGAATATATAGTGGGAAGGGACATACTTTGTAACTGGGAAATTCTCAACATGCTCCTTGGTGTGTGGGGCAGGAACTACTGTGTGAGGAAGCCCAAGTGTATTAAGGGAGTAAGTGAAAAACAGCATTCCCTGCAGGGAATGGCAAAGGTTGGGGCCGCCATTCTGATGGAACTATCATACCTCCATATGATGCATGAGTTTGAACCCTGCAAAAGCCATATGGATGCTGAATGATGAGAGCAGATTAATCAAAATGGAAACAAATTGTATCCCCAGCTGCAATCACCATACCAGACATGGTATCTTTGCTAGAGTAGATTAACACTGCCTTTGGAATGTCATACACACTCTTTTCTATCCCTGTCAGAAATAAGAATCAGAAACAGTATATATTTCTAATACTGCTCCAGAGCTATATTAATTCTTCCTCAATTGTCAAAATATAGTCTTAAGGGAAGTGGGTTGTCTGAAGATTCCATAGAATATCACACTGATCCACTATATACATGGGACCCTATCAAGGACACCATGCCAAGCAAAACAGATGACCAAAAATAGTGAATACAGTGGAGGTTTAGGAAGGCACCTGTGGTGTGATAGGAAACAATACCTGCACAGGTTGAGGGGCTTATACATAAATGAAGTTTGTAGGGCTCAATGGTCCATGGCTTAATGGAACATTCTCTGAAAGTAAGGGGCAAATTATACTCTCTTAAAATAATCACTACCAAGAAGAGAGAACACCACCCTGTGGCCCTCATCAACCTAAAGGTTGCATATCTCATGCTTGCAAATACTACTGAAACCCATTTACCATAAAACATAAAAAAAAGCTTCTAGCTTTGAGAAAGGCCTAGAACAGAACCAGACAATTAAGTAAGAGGTCCTGTCCCTAGGACCTTAGGACCCAGAAGATCTTATGATATTAGAGATACCAGTGGTAAGAAAGCTCAGTTGCAGCTTGTGGCAAATTTCAAGAAAAAAAAAATCATACCATGGATCCATAGGCTCCTGGAGCAAAACTATGCTATTTGCATGGCTCTGCCGAAATACAAGACCATGTCTCCGGCATGCTACGGGACCTGGTAGAGATGAAGTATCTGAACATGGGACATAAAGTGAGTGTGGTGTCAAGAGTGCCTGTCACGAAGCACATCTAACACAATTTCCCTGACTCCCATGGTCTGGATATCAAGGACCCTCTGAGGGACAGTTTCTAAACAGCCATCATCCCAATTCTACCTACTTCCTCTCTAAAAACTGAAAATGTCTGTCCTCACTTATCACCTGGAAATAATTTAGATACTGCAGACAACAGAACCCATTGTGTATTTGGAGAAAGAGGAGCTGCAATCCTGTGCGCTCTCCTGGATTTACACATGTAATTATTCTTACAGTGGGGACATGTGAGAGACACACCTCATATGAAAAAGGAACTCCTGAATTCCCATCTTGTTTCTCATCCTGGAGGCCTGACTCAATTCTTTTTACTCTAAGAAAGTTGATTCTGTAATTTAAAAAATTTTTTTTAAATCTTTTAAGTTAAAAGTGCCTATCATGATCTGGGTTCTATCAGAACTACTAAGTAATAAATTAGCTAGGCCCAGTAACAATCTATTGCAAGATGAAAGTGGTATTTTAGGGGCATAAGTAAGACTAGAGGTTACAAGAAGATTCAGAGCAGGTATCCTGCAGTGCCATCCATCATTACTGCAGTAGTACCTCAGAGCAATAATGGATCAGCTCAGTATATGAGTATATCACTGTCTGAAGATTTTTAGTATTTGACTCATTGACACAAGATCCTGCATAAAATTATGTTGAATGAACAGATCCACTTTACAGAAACAGAGGGATGGTAGTAGTTATAAACCTCAGATATACTGGTTATATCACACACTGACCATCAAGAAGCTGCCAGCTTTACAGAGGGAAGAAATGGCTTATTAAAGGTCATCTTGGAGATGACACCCTGAAGGGATGCAATGTGCATTCTCAATACCCAAATACTGGTATATGGTATTGTGTCCCCTTTAAGTAGAATACATGAATCTGGAAACTAGAGAGTTGAAGTGGAAATGGACCCACTTATTATCATTCCCAGTGAACTATTTGGAGAATGGGGATTTTTGTTTCTCACCCTCACAACTTTGGATTCCATGGATTTCCAGGTCCTGATTCTTAGAGAGGGTACACTTACACCCAGGCACACTTACACTAATACCTAAAAGCTTTAGATGTTACCCAGCTACTTAGGACTTCTTGTTCTATAAACAACTGGCATAAAAAGAGAAAAGTCTATATCCTAGAAGGCCTAATGACACTCACCATTAGCAGGTCAAAGGATGTTACACAAAGAACCTAGAATAATATACTTAGAAGTCAGGTGATCCAGATGAACATTTCATGGTATTCAATTCCCCAGTGTTAATGAGATAGTTGGACGTCATCACCAACTCGATGCACATGAGTTTGAGCAAGCTCTGGGAATTGGTGATGGACAGGGAAGCCTGGTGTCCTGCACTATGTGGGGTGGCACATAGTCAGACATGACTGAGCAACTGCACTGAACTGAATGTTGATATTAAGTGGAACAATGCAGGCCTTATGGCAGAAAGTGAGGAGGAGCTAAAGAGCCTCCTGATGAAAGTGAAGAGGAGAGTGAAAAAGTTGGCTTAAAGCTCAACATTCAGAAAACAAGATCATGGCATCTGGTCCCCTCACTTCATGGCAAATAGATGGGGAAACAGTGGAAACAGTGGCAGACTTTATTTTTGGGGGCTCCAAAATCACTGCAGATGGTGATTGCAGCCATGAAATTAAAAGACGCTTACTCCTTGGAAGGAAAGTTATGACCAATCTAGATAACATATTGAAAAGCAGAGACATTACGTTGCCGACTAAGGTCCGTCTAGTCAAGGCTGTTGTTTTTCCTGTGGTCATGTATGGATGTGAGAGTTGGACTGTGAAGAAAGCTGAGTGCCGAAGAACAGATGCTTTTGAATTGTGGTGTTGGAGAAGACTCTTGAGAGTCCCTTGGACTGCAAGAGATCCAACCAGTCCATTCTAAAGGAGATCAGTCCTGGGTGTTCTTTGGAAGGAATGATGCTGAAGCTGAAACTCCAGTATTTTGGCTGCCTCATGCGAAGAGTTGACTCGTTGGAGAAGACTCTGTTGCTGGGAGGGATTGGGGGCAGGAGGAGAAGGGGACAACAGAGGATGAGATGGCTGGATGGCATCACCAACTCGCATGTGAGTTTGAGTGAACTCCAGGAGTTGGTGATGGACAGGGAGGCTTGCTGCTGCTGCTGCTAAGTTGCTTCAGTTGTGTCCGACTCTGTGCGACCCCATAGATGGCAGCCCACCAGGCTCCCCCGTTGGCGTGCTGCAATTCATGGGGTTGCAAAGAGTCGGACACGACTGCGTGACTGAACTGAACTGATGCAACAAGTATTGTTCTAGAAAGACATGGTAATCATGTGTTCAGACTCCCCATCTGGCAAGTCATCCAGATTACCAGAAATACTAGCTGAGGGTTGAAGTACTAGTTATGGTGTCAAGACCAAATGCAGCAAAAGGGGTATACATTCATCCAATTACCCAGCCTCTTACAAGTTTTGGCCAGGAAAAAGAGGGTCAGTGGGATTCCAGAAGTGGAATATTTTAACTTATACAAAGCAGAGAGTGGACTGTAGTGGATGCTTTGGTTGCTGCTTGGATTCCCAACCACACCCCAGGACCAAGCCATTGTCCAGCTTCTTGGATGTTGAGGGGTGACTCAAAGTCATGCCTGCTTCCCAGGGATGTTGCACATCCAGTGACTGGTCAGTGCAGAGATATAAGGGCTAGAAACCTCTCTGCTTCAGGAAGAGCTGTGTCAGCTTCAGAGGTATCTGTAGGTGTGTCTTGGATCTTGGCTGTGGCACAGTTCAGTTTTACCCTTTACCCAAACTTCCTTTATTTGATCCCCTCCACACAGTCATCCTGAACAGTTACTCCAGTAAACTTCCTCCATGCAAATCTTCTTCAGAGCACGCTTCCTGGGGGGACCCTACCTGAAATTTTAGAGAAAGCAAGAAGATGGAGCCAGAGCCATTGCAAAGGGAATCTGAAGAAACACAGTACAATCTCAGTACCATCTAAGGTGGACCTTCCTTTTGCATATCACTTAAGTTGGGATGCACTTACAATTCCTATGATAAATAAACACTGTTAGTCAATTTTGTAGCAGTAATTAAAAAGCTCCACAATATACATTGCTTTGGTGTATTGATTATTTTCAGCTAAAGGCACTTAAGAACCAGCAGGGACAAGAAAGGCTCTCTGACCTCCCTCTTTCTATTGAGAAGTTAGTCATAAAATTTCCTGCGGACAGGTGTGCTCCCAGTACCAGGAAGAGAGAAACATTCTTATCACTGAGACTGACAGTGCATGCCAAAGTGGATATGTACAAACCAACCTATTAAAATAATCCTTATCTTCCCTTAGTTCTCCCCATATATTTCCCAGTCACTGTCCCACAGTTTACTGCCCCTCGCCCAAAATCCTTTGTTTTGTCACTTCTCCACAAATTTACCACTTCTTCTTTTAAAAGTATAAAAGTCCTGAGTCCTAATTACTGCTTTTGCCTTCATTTTCCTTTTGAAGCCTCCCAAGTGCATGTAACTGCAATGCAAGAGACCTGGGTTCAATCCCTGGGTCAGGAAGATCCCCTGGAGAAGGGAATGGCACCCCACTCCAGTATCTTGCCTGGGAAATGCCATGGACAGAGGAGCCTGGTGGGTTACAGTCCACATGGTCTCAAAGAGTTGGACATGACTGGGCGACTACCACTTTCAAGGGCATGTAAAAATAGTTAATAAAATGTTTTTACCATCTGCTTTATGTCAGCTTTATTCTCAAGTCCAGCCAAAGAACTGGTAAAAGGAAGTTTTCCCTCCCCAGCATAGTACATTAATAAATCATATGTCTTATATACAGAGCATAATAGATTTGATTAAAAACAAAATAAAGGAAGAGGACTTTACAACCCAAACTTGCTGAATTTTGAAGAACTTTTAAAGGACTTAGAGATCCTAAGAGCAATGCAAAGCTATTTAAGAAGAAAGGCATTACATGATGTGTTTCTGAAAAAAAAAAATCAATCTACCATATGAGAAATAAAAGCTGATAAACTCACTAGCAGGCCTCATGTACTTGTCTATTCAAAAAAAAAAATGACAGTGTTGATGTCAGCAATAAAGACAAGTGGATAGATAAATTTGAGAGAGATTTAGGAGCTGAAAATTAGTAAGATTTAGGATAAACATGAGGAGTAGGCAGTGAATCTAGTTCTTAGATTAGCAACCTGGTGACTAGTGGTACCACTGATAAGATACAGCACCCTGGATGGAGATCATGCCAGGTTTCTTGAGAGGGGAGACACATGAAAATTGGGAGTTGTTTATCACTTTAGCTTTGGGGATACCATTAGCCATTTGAGAAGAAATGTCAAGTAAAACATTTTATACATCATTCTAAGGTTGAGAGAAGAAGTAGGTGCTAGAAATACAGTTTGGGAAATGATCTGAGTAGATCAGTAAGTGGGAATTGAAGCTCTAGATATGGATGTTATCACACAGGACAACAAAGAAAAAAAATGAAAAAAGAAGGCAGGCTAGGACCAAGTCTCTACTAACTACAGAATTTAGCAACTGGGTAATAGAAATACATTTATAAAAGAAGACACTGAAGAAGCAATCACAGGAAAAAAACAGATGGTTGTTGGTTGTAGAAGACAAGGAAAGAAAACACTTCTAAAAGGAGAAAGTGGAAATTGGTGTTGAATGTTGCTGATACAGCAAGTAAGATAGAGACTGAAAAAGAGTTAGTGACAAGCAGCTGACACCCTCCAGAACTGTTTCTTGGAATGGCTTGGTGCTACACAAGAGCAGGTTAAGGAGTTAGAAACAAGGAAATGACAAGTTTAGCTGTGAAAGGCAGGAGAGGGGGTAACAGTCAAAGTTAGTGAATCAGGCACTTTTGTTTTGTCATAATTTCTTTCTATTCTGTTTTTTTTATTAATTGATTTTTTATTGAAGGCTAATTGCTTTACAGAATTTTGCTGCTTTGTGTCAAACCTCCACATGAATCAGCCATAGGTATACATATATCCCCTCCCTTTTGAAGCTCCCTCCCATCTCCCTCCCCTTCCCACCCCTCTAGGTGGATACAGAGCCCCTGTTTGAGTTTCCTGAGCCACACAGCAAATTCCCCTATCTATTTTACATATGGTAATGTAAGTTTCCATGTTATTCTTTCCATACATCTCACCCTCTTCTCCCTTCTCCCCATGTCCATAAGTCTATTCTCTATATCTGTTTCTCTGTTGGTTGCCATGTAAATAAATTTTTCAGTACCATTTTTTTTAGATTCCCTATATATGTGTTAAATACAGTATTTATCTTTTTCTTTCTGACTCACTTCACTCTGTATAATAGGTTCTAGGTTCATCCTGCTGCTGCTGCTGCTAAATCGCTTCAGTCGTGTCCAACTCTGTGTGACCCCATAAACGGCAGCCTGCCAGGCTTCACCATCACTGGGACTCTCCAGGCAAGGACACTGTCCTAGAACTGACTCAAATGTGTTCCTTTTTATGGCTGAGTAATAGTCCACTGTGTAAATATACCACAACTTTATCCATTCATCTGTCGATGGACATCTAGGTTGCTTCCATGTTCTAGCTATTGTAAACAGTGCTGCAATGAACAAAGGGATACATGTGTCTCTTTCAATTTTGGATTCCTCAGGTATACACCTAAGAGTGGGATTGCTGGGTCCTATGGGGGTTTTATACCTTATATGGAAGCTCTATACCATCTTCCATTGTGGCTATATCAATTTACATTCCCACCAACAGTGCAAGAGTGTTCCCTGTTCTCCACACCCTTTCCAGCATGTATTGTTTGTAGACTTTTTGATGATGGCCATTCTGATCATGAGTAACACTGGGTGGAGGAAGCACAAGCTGGAATCAAGATTGCCGGGAGAAATATCAATAACCTCAGATATGCAGATGACATCACCCTTATGGAAGACAGTGAAGAGGAACTAAAAAGCCTCTTGATGACAGTGAAAGAGGAGAGTGAAAAAGTTGGCTTAAAGCTCAACATTCAGAAAACGAAGATCATGGCATCCGGTCCCATCACTTCATAGCAAATAGATGGGGAAACAGTGGAAACAGTGGCTGACTTTATTTTTCTGGGTTCCAAAATCACTGCAGATGGTGACTGCAGCCATGAAATTAAAAGACACTTACTCCTTGGAAGGAAAGTTATAACCAATCTAGACAGCATATTAAAAAGCAGAGACATCACTTTGTCAACAAAGGTCTGTCTAGTCAAGGCTATGGTTTTTCCAGTAGTCATGTATGGATGTGAGGGTTAGACTATAAAGAAAGCTTAGCACTGAAAAATTGATGCCTTTGAACTGTGGTGTTGGAGAAGACTCTTGAGAGTCCCTTGGACTGCAAGGATATCCAACCAGTCCATCCTAAAGGAGATCAGTGCTGGGTGTTCTTTGCAAGGACTGATGCTAAAGCTGAAACTTCAATACTTTCGCCGCCTGATGCTAAGAGCTGACTTATTGGAAAAGACCCTGATGCTGGGAGGGATTCGGGGCAGGAGGAGAAGGGGATGACAGAGGATGAGATGGTTGGATGGCATCACCGACTCAATGGACATGGGTTTGGGTGGAATCTGGGAGTTGGTGATGGACAGGGAGGCCTGGCATGCTGCAGTTCACGGGATCGCAGAGTCACACACATCTGAGAACTGAACTGATTCTGAGCAGTGTGAGGTGATATCTCATTGTAGCTTTGATTTGCATTTCTCTAATAATGAGCAGTGTTGAGCATCTTTTCATGTGTGTGTTAGCCATCTGTGGAAAATCTGAAAGAGATGGGAATACCAGACCACCTGACCTGCCTCTTGAGAAGCCTATATGTGGGTCAGAAAGCAACAGTTAGAACTGGACACAGAACAACAGACTGGTTCCAAATAGGGAAAGGAATACGTCAAGGCTGTATATTGTCACCCTGCCTATTTGACTTCTATGCAGAGTACATCATGAGAAATGCTGGGTTGGAAGAAACACAAGCTGGAATCAAGATTGCTGAGAGAAATATCAATAACCTCAGATATGCAGATGACATCACCCTTATGGAAGAAAGTGAAGAGTAACTAAAAAGCCTCTGGATAAAAGTGAAAGAGGAGAGTGAAAAAGTTGGCTGAAAACTCAACATTCAGAAAACTAAGATCATGGCATCTGGCCCCATCACTTCATGGGAAATTGATGGGGAAACAGTGTCAGACTTCATTTTTTGGGGCTCCAAAATCACTGCAGATGGTGACTGCAGCCATGAAATTAAAAGATGCTTACTCCTTGGATGAAAAGTTATGACCAACCTAGATAGCATATTGAAAAGCAGAGACATTACTTTTCCAACAAAGGTCCATCTAGTCAAGGCTATGGTTTTTCCACTGGTCATGTATGGATGTGAGAATTGGACTGAAGAAAGCTAAGTGCCAAAAAATTGATACTTTTAAAGTGTGGTGCTGGAGAAGACTCTTGAGAGTCCCTTGGACTTCAAGGAGATCCAACCAGTCCACCCTAAAGGAGATCAGTCCTGGGTGTTCTTTGGAAGGACTAATGCTAAAGCTGAAACTCCAATACTTTGGCCACCTGATGCTAACAGCTGACTCATTGGAAAAGACTCTGATGCTGGGAGGGATTAGGGGCAGGAGGAGAAGGGAACAACAGAGGATGAGATTGCTGGATGGCATCACTGACTCATGGACATGAGTTTGGGTGAACTCCAGGAGTTGGTGATGGACAGGGAGGCTGGGATTCATGGGGTCGCAAAGAGTTGGACACGACTGAGCGAATGAACTGAACTAGTCATCTGTATGTCTTTTTTGGAGAGATGTCTGTTTGGGTCTTTTCCCCACTTTTTGATTGGGTTGTTTGTTTTTCTGGTATTTAGTTGTATGAGCTGCTGGTATATTTTGGAAATTAATCCTTTGTCAGTTTTTCATTTGCTGTTATTTCCTCCCATTCTGATGGTTGTCTTTTCACATTGCTTATAGTTTCCTTTGCTGTGCAAAAGCTTTTAAGTTTAATCAGGCCCCCCTTGTTTCCTTTTGTTTTTATTTCTGTTACTCTAGCAGGTGGGTCATAGAGGCTCTTGCCTTATGTCATTGAGTGCTCTGCCTATGTTTTCCTCCAAGAGTTGCATAGTTTCCAGTCTTACATCTTTCTATTCTGCTTTAGCTGGCTCAGGCTCCCATAAGAAAATACCATAGAATAAATGGATTAAACAAGATGAATTTCTTCCTTATAGTTCTGGAGGCTGGGAAGTCCAGGATCAAGGGACCAATCAATTTCATTCCTGGTAAAAACCATCTTCCTGCCTTGCCGATGACTGTCCTATTGCTGTGTTCTGATGTGGCAGAGGGAAAGAGAGCTCTCTTCTCGTTTCCTCTTCATACAAGGACACCAATTCCATCACTGAGGCCTCACCTTCATGGCCCCAACTAAATCTACTTGCCTCCCAAATGTCCCGTCTCCAAATACTGTTACATTGGGGGTAAGGGCTTCAACAAATAAATTGTGGACACAAATATTCAGTCCATAATGTTTTCTCTGTGTGTGTCTTTCTCTCTTTCAAGAGAATTAAGTATATTTAAGTCAATAAGGAGAAATTATTTTGGAGCTAGAGGTGAACATACAAAGATTTTTTTTTAAACATTAATATATAATATAAAAATCCTGAATTATCTAGAGTGACTTTTTATGTTCTATATGGTAGAAAATGGACTGGAACAAATAGTTTGTTTTTTCTTTTCTAAAACTTAGTGAGTGTAGTGCTTATAAGGCAAAATATTTGAGGAAAAAAAGATATAGAATCAGAAAGAAATTAAAAGCAAAATTGTGGAGATTCTCATGTAATTATTGCAGCTTGATGCTGATTAGCCAAGGTCTAGTTTTCTTTTCTTCCTGTACAAATACAATGCCTGGTATAATGCCTGATACAGTTCCTTCAGACTGTATCAAATTTTACAATAGTGATATAAATAACGACAAGTTATAGGTATGAAAAGCTATTTCTGTAAAAATTTCACTCATTGCATAATATATGAAGCCAGGGCTAAATGTGTCCATTAAATGTGGTGCCAATGGACAGTCTTGCTACACCCACATGTCCCTGTATTTACAGATCTGACTAGCTACTGAGAAAATCAGAGCTTTCCTTTGGACTATTAGTTATGACTAAGAAAGGAAACATATGGATCAGCAAGTAATCCTTATAACTTAGCTACTACATTCTATTTCTTAGGGAAAGTCATACCTATTCTCCAAAACTCAGCTCAGCTCAAACCTTATCACACAAGATCTCTCTTAACCACACTGACAACTCTGCACAAGGCCTCTTCCAGAGCACTTAACCCAATGTGCTACAAATTTTTAAGAAAAGACTGTGAGCTCTATGAGAGGAAGCACAGCTTCTGAATTCATCTCTGTAGTCATGGCACATAACTCTTGCTCCTTGTTGGTTAAAGAAATAGAAAAGGAGATGGAGAAGACAGAGAAGAAAGAGGAACAGGAGAAGAGAAAAGGAGGAAATGGAAGAAAAAAAGAAAAGAAGGAAGCAGTGAAGAGAAGAAAGAAAGGGAAAAAGGAGTCATGGAAAGGAGAGAGAGGAGGAAGGGAAGGAAGGAAGAGGGACTAGAAGGAAAAACCAGTTAAGCAGCATCACAGGATATAATTTGTGATCAAATACCTGGCAAAAAATATACGGTTAAAACTTGTAATTATATACTTGATAAAACTGACAAATTTCTAAAAGAAAAGGCAAAGATGTGTTCATTCAGTAGATGTACACTGAGCATCTATTTTGTATCAAGGGCTTCCTGATACCTCAGATGGTAAAGAATCTGTGGGCAATGCCCAGGGATCAAACCCAGGTGAATAAAACTTTCATCCCCAGTATTGGAATTCAATAAGGGTAAGATTTCTCTTGGTGCCCACATACCCTGTGGGTACACTGGAGTAACATCAGAGAGAAAGGGGCACCAAGAGAAATCTTATCCTTATTGAATTCCAATACTGGGGATGAAAGTTTTATTCACCTGGGTTTGATCCCTGGGTTAGGAAGATCCCATGGAGAAGGGAATGGCTACTCACTACAGTATTCTTGCCAGGAGAATCCATGGACAAAGGAGCCTGGTGGGCTACAGTCCATGGGGTTGTAAACAGTCAGATATGACTGAGTAATTAATACTTGCTATCAAGCCTGAGGGTACTGGAGGCTATCTCAAAGGGAAAAAAAATTCCCTGACCTTTTATATTCACATTCTGGGGAAAGTGATTTTAATATATCATTTAGTACACAGTATGCTGTATATTATCATATAGTATGACTGTACTATGCTCTGCTGAGTCTCTCAGTAGTATCCCACTCTTTGTGATCCCAAGGACTGTAGCCCCCCCAGGCTCCTCTGTCCATGGAATTCTCCAGGCATGAATACTGGAGTGGGTTAGCATGCCCTCCTCCAGGGGATCTTCCCAACCCAGAGATTGAACCTAGGTCTCTCACACTGCAGGTGGATTCTTTACCATCTGAGCTACCTGGGAAGCCCCATATAGTATGACAATATATGTTAAATGCTTTGTGGTGGGGGGAATAGAGCAGAGCTACCTGGACTGGAGTGAAAGCAGCACCCGTTAGGAGATGAAAATGTTAAAGTGGGTAGTTAGGGTGAGATTCTCTGGAAAGATATAGGATTTAGAGAGTCCGTCATGCATATTTCCTAGAAGAAGGCTTTCCCAAGGAGAGGAAACAGTTAAGTGGAAATTCCTAGACAGAGTGTGCCTGGAGCTTTGGAGGCCAGTGTAAGTAATATGGAGGGAGAAGGGGAGAGAGTAAGGAGCTAAGGTGATGCACGCGGTGGGGAGGCGCAGCAGATCCGATCCGGGACAGTCTTCCAGCCACTGCAGGCTTGACGTGAGGGGGATGGAAGCCACTTGACGGGGTTTGGCGGAGGAGTGACGTGATTGGGTAAATACTCTAAAGGGATCACTTCGCGGCTGCCGCCTTGTGAACAGAAGCAGGGCCCAGTGAGAGGATGAGAAGGAGCTGATGGCTCGGAATGAAGGGTAGCAGAGGAGGTGAGGGAAACGGTAGGATTCACGACATACCCTCTGGGTACACTGGAGTAACATCAGAGAGAAAGGGGCACCAAGAGAAATCTTACCCTTATTGAATTCCAGTACTGGGGATGAAAGTTTTATTCACATAGGTTTCAGTTTCTCAAAAACTATCCTTTGTTTATATGAACGGACACAAACTAAATTCTATTTATTGACACCTCTTATTGACTATTATGCATTAAATCAGTACTGAATTTAACAAATTAAAATACTAACTGGGAAAGTCTTTGCTTCTGGTGTTTCTTATTTGCTTTTCTTCTAAGGAGGGGCTAGGATAAGCATCTGACTCAATCTTATGGGAATAAAGTGGAGGACTGTTTTTGGCTAGTTTTAATAAATGCTATTTTGTCATCAAATGAAGGTATATATAAAGTATAAATCCAACAAGGCTCAGTATATCATTTCCATCAATGTATCAAATAAAAATACTTAAGGCACAAAATATTTTAGTTGTTGGTAAAGCAGAAAGGCAAAACTATGGATCAACATTTTTTTGCCAGTTTAATGACTATCATTTGACTCAATATTCTGACTAGATTAAGTTCAGAAGATTTTTAAAACATTTTATATCAATATTTGATTTTTAATTTTTATTAGAATATAAGTGCTTTATAATGTTCTGTTAGTTTCTGCTATATGTTTAAGTTTAAAAAGTGAAAAAAATCCAATATTCTTCCTTGAGAACTTTACATTGGGGATTTTAAATTCAAGAATTATGAAGAAAATGCTCATATATAGTCTAGGGTTTTTTATTTTATAATTTGTATTTCTGAAAATCAGATTTCCAACTGGTCTCTCTGGACTAAAGAATGTTACGCTTTGAAACTTTTTAATATAAAAGATTCATTAAACCTATAAAAGAAACATTTGAGAAAAAAATAACACTTTGTTACTGTTTGATCTCAGTGGTGAAAATTGTACATTCACGTGCACTTCAGGAAAAAACATCTAGGAAAGGCTTCCTCTAAGTCTGACAAGTCTTCTAATAAGGACATAAGTGCTGGAGCCAAACCACTGGGGGTCAAATTTCAACTCAGCCATTTCCTTGCTGTGAGACTGTGGAAAGTCATCTAAAATCTCTGTGATTCTGTTTCCTCTCATATAGTAAGAAGGTTAATAAAAATATCTGACCTCATAGAGCTGTTAGGATTAAAATATTTAACGTATATATAGAGGATTAGAACCATATCTGACACATAATAAGCACTGCTTTAACATCGGCCATTATGGTTGTTTAGAGTAGCCATCAACGAAACGTTCCTTTTCCTTTTTCAGAGAAGCTTATTAAATGTATCTGACTCTCAGGGGCCAGAAACAGGACTGGAGGCCTTCTGCTCTAGAGCAACTCAATGGCTTACCAAGACATCTGTGGTCTGACCTGGGGCTTTCTTTTGATTTCTCAAACATACTAATCAGTTCCCATCCTAAGGCTACTGTACTAGCTATTTCCTCCTCTGGGAATGTTCTGGAGACTTTCAGATGCCGTATTCCTTCCAGTCCTTTAGATATCAGTTTAAAAGCCACTGCCTCACAAAACATCCTTGACTCGAAAAGCAAACTCAGTAAGTAGTCACTCTGATTAGTTGTCTTCAAGTGTTTGTGACTTTCTGAAACTTTTTCTGATAATTTGTTTTTGTTTTTGTCTCTCCTGATTAATTTACCAGCTACAAAACTCAAAACTCTATTCAGAGATCAGAATAGCAAAGAGATTCCCTGTATATAAGACCTGCTGAATAAATATTGTTGAATAAATGTACACACAAATGAAAACTCAAAATTCTTACTTCCTTAGCTTTTTATTTTTTTTTGCCCACTCTTTGCATACCCAACTCTATATGGCATCTCACACACTTATGTTGCCCCAAGCAAGTGCCTCAAAACTTATCCTAACAGATTAAAGCATTCGCAGTACAGAAATGACTGGTGGTCAGCAGCTGACATCATAATCATATAAAGGAACATATTTTTGTTCGATATTTCAGTAGACTGAATACTTAATTTCTTAAAAGAAGTTAAAATTTCATGATGCAATGATACGATCTGCATATGTAGCACCAGGAGAAAGGCTAACAAAATATTCAGCAGCTCAAAAATTTCCCCCTTGCTGTATGCCCCTAATTTCCCAAATGTTCACAAAATACCTATCATGATCTTTTTGAGCTAGTATACTACAGATTACAATTAGGGAAATGATGAAATAGATAAGGTTTATTTGAAATCATCCAGAGATGATTTTGAAATCAAAATAAACACTAAACTTTCCCCTAGAGATTTTAGAAATACATTTTCCTAGCACAAGAGACCAAAGTTTAATGTACTTTAAAAGTAACCCAGCCCATACGAGATGCTGAGGTAGGCCTTCCCCTCCCACGGAAACCAAATGTCTCAAGAAAAGAGGCCTATGATGGTTTAGAATTTACAGAATTATGTATTGCAACCTCAAAGAAAATCGACAGCAACTATTTTTAGGCCTAATCTAAATCCATCTACTCTTCTCCACCTTTTGTTTTCCTGGAGAACACAGCAAATGGCATAGATCAAAGTCTGTTTTCTTTGAGCTCAGAGGGGGCTTGAAGGCTGTCCGCTCACTGCCACTGTGTCAGATGGATAATGACAGATGTAATGTATATTGCATCTCAGTAGATGGGGGATTTTTCACCTCATCCTATGAGGCTGGAGGACAATGAATTAGTATACTGCCTGCACAGAATGCCAGAGGAACACGCCACCAGCTGGAACAGCAAAAACAAACAATCCCAAATGCCTCTGTGGTTTACAAGTGGTCATTTTTCAAAAAGATGCACATGGACAGAGTGGACAGGCTCCCAGCAAATGGAAGGAAAGTAATGCCGTGTTTCATGAGCAATTCTGGGAAGACACTGCCATCAAATATTCATGGTAGCCTCATGTCTGTAAGAACCTGGCTGATAGAATAACAGTGCTGATTCACCTGGCACCACACCTCAGCCCCCTTTCCATTCTCCAGCTACTAAATCTGGGCTGTCAGTGATGGGAGCTGATGGGAAATGATAGCCTTATTGAGCTGCCTCATGAACTGTAACTCATTTGTTCTCAAGACCCAGACTGACAGCCCTTGCATTTTTCCCTTCCAGCAAAATTGAGCATAAATCACTTTATCATTTTTCCACATGACAGTTTATCAGAATTCTGGAATTCTATATGAAGTCATAGGGGCTGGTAAGAGAAAATGAGACAAGTTTCTATCCTGTCGCTGAAGAGGTCTGTCCCTCCAAAGGCATTATTAGTACGACCATAAAAATACAATCACAACTCAACTAAATACAAATTCTCTCCTCCTTGACAGACACCCCATCAGCTACTTTTTTTTCCTTCCAGAATTTTCTGCATGACAAAGACAAGGAGAGTGGAGTTATGAATTATAATTATGCCTTTGTTCTAATGAGCAGGGAAAAGTGGCCCTGTCCAGTTTAATGCTGGTGTCTTTGGAGTGAGCATGGTCAGACTGTCAGGAGCTGACGTTGAGACCTTTCCAGGTTTGCTGCAAAGAAAATCTGTTAAACTCATTTAGAACAACCTGCCAGTGTGCCTGCCTTTCTTCAAAATGGTCTTCCTGGTGCAGCACTCGGCTGTCAAATGGGGATATAAAAACAACTGTGGTGTCTGACTATTTAGAGGCTTCATTTGATCAGTGTGTAGTGGGGAGCCAGGAAAGCGAATCTATAAGGAAGATGGTACCTTCAGTAGCTTCATGCAAAGGCACACTGACACATTTGAGACTCAGGACAGAGTAGGCAATCGTGGGATGAAGAAGGAAGGGTTAGGAGAGACCTCACAGAGGGAGTGATTATAAGTCCAATCCAAGGAGGGAATTCAGTGTTTCCACTAAGAGGACCAGTGGCTCTCCCAGTGGTGAAGCTGGAAATCTAGCCAGTTTATCTCACCTTCATTTTAATCTAAACATAAGCCTTTCTCGAGTAAATGGTTACTCAAATTTTGTGATTTTAAATAGAGCCCTCCAAAAATGCTCATCACAACCTAAGATTGAATGGGCTTGTATTCATATGTTGAGAATATACAATATCACACATTTGAACACCCCAGGAATGAGATAGCAAATACTACACATATAGTTTGACAGTCACAAGCCAGAACCCTTGCTCTTTACATGAAAGGGAAAGCCTACATTAAGCTCGCCTTCACTGCTAATGATACATCCCATAACATTCTGACTTGAAAATGGATTTAAATTCCATTTAACCTGGAATGCAGCTCCACGTAACGACAGCATGATTGGATCTGAATCATGGCAATGTTCAAAGTATATACAAAGTTGTGAAGCCTACTAGATCTCCTTTTTAAATCTGTTCTTCTCAAAGATGACTATTCAGATTAAGAAGGGAGTTGACAGGAGTTTTCGTATCCTATGGCCCAGCAATGATTTCTTTTTCTCACATCTCTGAAAATACTCTTTCTGAACATTGATTCTGACCTTCACTGATAAACTTCAACGTCTAAACTATGTAACCTGACATCTTCCTCTCGTTCTCTTTGGCTGGCAGTAGAGTTAGAACTTGGAGAAGGCAATGGCACCCCACTCCAGTACTCTTGCCTGGAAAATCCCATGGATGGAGAAGCCTGGTAGGCTGCAGTCCATGGCGTCGCTAAGAGTCAGACATGACTGAGCGACTTCACTTTCTCTTTTCACCTTCATGCATTGGAGAAGGAAATGGCAACCCACTCCTGTGTTCTTGACTGGAGAATCCCAGGGACGGGGGAGCTGGTGGGCTGCCATCTATGGGGTCGCACAGAGTCGAACACGACTGAAGTGACTTAGCAGCAGCAGCAGCAGAGTTAGAACTTATGTACAATATTTAGATACATGAACTCAGTTATATAGATGTATTTGATACAAATACTTTGAAGATGCTAATATGTAAATGCACACATTTCAGACAGCAGTGGTGTCTCTAATTTGCTGTTTTAATTAATTTAATTAGATTAAATATAAACCTATAGGGCATGCATATCACCAGAGATGGCCTTGCCCCCAGAGTGGAAAAATTAGTTCTGGGTGGGAGAGTGAAAAAAAATCTTATTATTTTTATGTATAATGCACAGATATAAATACAATATAAACAGATATATTTGTGGTAAACTTTGTAAAAAAGGGAATTCTCAGGGGCTGGAGGACGGGGATTGATGATACTGCCATAGGGTGTCTGTGATGGTATCAATGAACAGTAATTGCTTTCTAAAATGATTTTAAGTAAAGTAATCTGAGTGACTGCTTTGTCTTTCATGGCTTTATTTTGATTTGCAGTGGAGTGATAGCAGCTTCAATCTTTTTTTTTTTTTCTGAAGAGAGCTGAAAATAAGGCATGAATCTAAAATCTACATGTGGGAACCTGGCCAGAGATACTGCAGCAAGTAAAGAGAGAACAGGGACCAGGCGAAATCAGTTATCCCGTCAAACAAGCCCCTGGATGCAAAACAGTTGGCAATTTCTGTTTCCCAAGCAACCTCTGCCTGTGATAGAGTGTCAAAGAGAGTATCTCAATCCCACTGCAATCATTTGCACTTTATAAAATCTCTCTAGGAATTGATCTCTCTAAAAATAGGTAGTAAAGAAGTTATTATCTCATTCTAATTTATTGCCATTTTCACTTGATAAAGTTCCATTTAAACACCTATGGAGGTCATGCATATTAGCAAGACAAGAGCAGTTCTAAAAGTGTGTTTGAATCATACTGAAAATTCATGGCACTCAGTAATGGAAAGCTTGAAAGGAATTGTGTGTGTTGTGTGTGTGTGTGTGTGTGTGTGTG
Source organism: Aepyceros melampus (assembly GCA_006408695.1). Taxonomy (NCBI): domain Eukaryota; kingdom Metazoa; phylum Chordata; class Mammalia; order Artiodactyla; family Bovidae; genus Aepyceros; species Aepyceros melampus. The sequence goes on from SJXQ01010508.1 coordinate 35,891, forward strand.
TGTGTGTGTTTTGACCTGTACTTGAAAAGTGTATGATGATTCCAAAATGTCTGGCCATCAACAGAAGAGTCCGCACCTTCCCTTGAACCCGAGAGTCTTTGTGATAGTCCTGATCAGTAGATGTGGTGGAAGTGACTTTGCATGGCTTCTGAAGGCACAAAAGAAGTGGGCCTCCACCTTTTGGGGGATACACAACTTTGGAGCTCCAAGCCACCAAGTGAAAATATCACCTGAGTCTGTTACGCTGGAGAAACCGCATGGAGATACGATAAAGAGACAGAGAGAGAGGTAGGAGAAGCAGATTTTTGGAGATGTCAGCTGAAGAGCCCGGACTGCAACCTGAGCCACCTTCTGACTGCAACCACATGAAAGATCCAAGTAAGAAGAGCCTGCTGGAGCGGAGCCGGTCTGTATGAGAGCTGATGATAAACTGACCGGTTTTGAGAGTCACTAAAGTATAGAATTTGGGGATAGTGTGTTATACAGTGACAGGTACTGGGAACATGTGATCACACATACCATGTGAGAATGAGTCCATGATGCTCATATATTTCCATAGAAATTTTTGCAAAATAACTTGGGCTATTTTCTGGAATATTATAGTATAAAAGAAGGTTTTTTTTTTTTTAAAAAAACCTGGACAATTCTATATATTGTACATTTCATCAAAGATTATTCTAATAGTCTAATAATTTTAAAATTATTCTAATTTTCCTTAAAGATAATTGAATTTGGTAACATATTATGGGCTTCCCAGGTTGTTCAGTGGGTAAAGAAACCATCTGCAATGCGAGAGACGTGGGTTTGATCCCTGGGTTGGGAAGATCCCCTGGAGGAGGGCATGGCAACCTACTCCAGTATTCTTGCCTGGGGAATCCCATGGACAGAGGAGTCTGGAGGGCTACAGTCTACAGGGTCACAAAGAATTGGACACGATTGAAGTGACTGAGTACGTACGCACACAACTAACTTTGTACCTTTTACCTAAAGATTTAAAAAAATATTAAAATATTTGTCTTCATTGAATAGTCTCTTTTTTTAATATATTTTCCTTTGAATTTATATAACATTTTTTATTGAAATATAGTTGATGTACAATGTTATGTTAGTTTCAGGTGTATAGCAAAGCGATTCAGTTATACATGCATACTTTTTCAGATTCTTTTCCATTAGAGGTTATTACAACCTTGAATTTTTCATTTCCTGATTTCATCGACTTGATTTTAGTGTCTCTTTGACCATGTAAATCATCTTATTTTAGCTGAGTTCCTGCCGCTGATTCTTTCTAATATCAAGTACTTTTTGAAAAACATGTTTAAATGATTACAAGGCCAGGCTCCCCAGTAATTCAGCATTGGCTGAGAGACATGAGAAGCTCTGGAAGTAAGGTCAGGAGTAGCCACTAGAGACTAGCACAGTAAATGGACAGCTGTCGCCAGTGCCAGCACCAGCTCATTAAAGCCTCCTGGAGTGTTACACTTGTTTTCTGCCTCTTGAGGTCCCATGGTTGTTCATTTGTCTATTTAGTCATTCATTCCACAAGCCTATAAAGAACACTAACTACAGTGCCAAACACTGGTTTAGCACCAGTGAGAAAAAGAAAAAGAAAATGTGACCCATGTCTTCAAAAGCTCCTTCTGGAAAGAGCCAACCCCAGTGATTCTGGTGAAGAGCTGGCCACAATAGAAGCACATACAAAATATTATGTGAATAGAGAGGCGGGAGTTCCCATGTCACCCTAGAGAGACCAGAGAAGATATCACAGATAATATGACACTGCAACAGATAATTAAGCAAAGAATGGAAATTCAATCGGGAAGACTAGGAGTTCACATGCAGAACTAGATGGATGTCAAAAGTTCATGTTTAGGAAATAGAGATGTAGCAGTTTCTGCTGAAACTGAAGGGCTTATGAGGGTGAGTTGGAGCCATGTTCTGGTAGAACAGATAAGGGCTGGATAGTAAAAGCTTTGCAAGCTATGCAAATTCTCCAATCTTTGTATATAATGTACAACCCCCATCAGCACATAGGCACACACGAACACCCTCACAGATGTACATACTTTTAGGGCTGAAGCATCCTTCAGTTTGTTTTCATTGATTTAGTAATATCAGAGATTCAAGTTATAGCATCCTGCATCTCATCTCAGGAAAGATGTATCTCCTTCTTTCTATCTCTCCCAACAAAAATATATTAGTCTTAGCCTCAAGAATTTCCTCAGGTTTCCTGAGAATATCTTCTGAATGATTAACTCAGTCTACAATTATGAAGGATTTCCTAATATTTTGCCTCTGTGCTTCCCTGCTGCAGCTTTCACTTAGGCTGCCTTCACTGACAAATGAGAATCATCACCTCCTAACTTATTTATAACATCCTTTTATATATTTGCAGGAGAGCTCAGGGAGCAATTCAAAGAGAAATGCAGCTGCTTTCAGTTCGACTAAAAAAAAAAAAAAAAACAACAAGCATACTTAGTTGGTCTCTCAGATATGGCATCTCGGCCCAGTGATACTGTTAATAAAACCTTGTGGATTGCACGGAAGAATCCTTGTTATTGCCAGCAATCTGGGGTTGGGCTGAAACATGTCTCTAGCTCTTTGAGCCATTTTCTATTTTTGTAAGATGTGTTGGCCATGGTAATTTATGTTTACAAACTTTACAGTTTATGGTACTTCAGATACAAGTGGAATTTCAGAATGAAAAATTCCTAAAAACAGTAAAATTGCTGAATAATAACTAGCAATGGAAAAACTGCTGGATCCATGATATAGGGATATAGAGAGGCATTCTATTGAGCTCAAGCATACCATATTGGCATATGATCTGGAAGAAAATAAGTAAGAAAATATGGAAAACGTCTTTAGAAGACCTACAATAGTATGTCTTTAACATTCAGTTCTCTTGAAATAAAGCCTAAATAAAGTGTATTCTGAATAAATTCTTAAATTACAAGCATGTAGCTCTGCTTTGTTCCATGGAAATAGAGGAAGGAATAGACTTCCATTAAATCAGGAAAATATGTTATCTATGAGCTGTGAGAATTTATTGTATTTCCCTACAAAATAAGTATAGTTGATAACATTCTTACATTGCATCCCAGGAACCTTAAGAGGTTTATGGATATTAGCTCATGTAATAAACACTGAAGCACACAACAAGCTACATATAATTATCCAAATTTACAGGTAAGGAAACAGACAGGCACAGATTAAATAATTGCTGAAAAGTCACATCAGTTCAGTTCAATCAAGTGGCTCAGTCATGTCTGACTTTTTGCGATCCCACGCGCTGCAGCATGCTAGGCTTCCCTGTCCATCATTAACTCACCGAGCTTGCCCAAACTCATGTACATCGAGTTGCTTATGCCATCCAACAATCTCATCCTCTGTCATTCCCTTCTGCTCCTGTCTTCAATCTTTCCCAGCATCAGGGTCTTTTCAAATGTCAGCTCTTTGCATCAGGTGGCCAAAGTATTGGAGCTTCAGTTTCAGCATTAGTCCTTCCAATGAATATTCAGGACTGATTTCCTTTAGGATTGACTGGTTTGATCTCCTTGCAGTCCAAGGGACTCTCGAGAGTCTTCTCAAACACCACAGTTCAAAAGCATCATCACCAAAAAGTCACATAGTTAAAGTCAAATAACAGAATGTGATTCTCCTATAGGTTTTAGTTTCAGGTTTTAAAACAGATTTCAGTTCAGTTCAGTTCAGTTGCTCAGTCGTGTCCAACTCTTTGTGATCCCATGAATCCCAGCACACCAGGCCTCCCTGTCCATCACCAACTCCCGGAGTTCACCCAGACCACGCCCATGGAGTCAGTGACACCATTCAGCCATCTCATCCTCTGTCATCCCCTTCTCGTCCTGCCCCCAATCCCTCCCAGCATCAGAGTCTTTTCCAAGGAGTCAACTCTTCACATGAGGTGGCCAAACTACTGGAGTTTCAGCTTCAGCATCATTCCTTCCAAAGAAATCCCAGGGCTGATCTCCTTCAGAATGGACTGGTTTGATCTCCTTGCAGTCCAAGGGACCCTCAAGAGTCTTCTCCAACACCACAGTTCAAAGCATCAATTCTTCAGCTCAGTTTTCTTCAGAGTCCAACTGTCACATCCATACATGACCACTGGAAAAACTGTAGCCTTGACTAGACGGACCTTAGTCAGCAAAGTAATGTCTCTGCTTTTCAATATGCTATCTAGGTTGGTCATAACTTTTCTTCCAAGGAGTAAGCGTCTTTTAATTTCATGGCTGCAGTCACCATCTGCAGTGATTTTGGAGCCCAAAAAAATAAAGTCTGCCACTGTTTCCACTGTTTCCCCATCTATTTCCCATGAAGTGATGGGACCAGATGCCATGATCTTCGTTTTCTGAATGTTGAGCTTTAAGCCAACTTTTTCACTCTCCTCTTTCACTTTCATCAAGAGGCTTTTTAGTTCCTCTTCACTTTATGCCATAAGGGTGGTGTCATCTGCATATCTGAGGTTATTGATATTTCTCCAGCAATCTTGATTCCAGCTTGTGTTTCTTCCAGGCCACAGATTTACTGAGGCATAAATGACATACAATACTGCTTATATGTAAGGTGAAAATTTGATAAATTTTGGCATATGTGTTCATTTGTGAAATCATGATTATCATCAAGAAAATGAATACACCTAAAGGTTTAAGTGTTAATTGCTTAGTTGTATCCTACCCTTTGCAACTTGTGGACTATAGCCTGCCAGGCTCCTCTGTCCATGGAATTCTCCAGGCAAGAATACAGGAGTGGGTTGCCATTTCCTACTCCAGGGGACCTTACCGACCCAGGGATCAAACATGAGTCTTCTGCATTGCAGGCAGGTTCTTTACCATCTGAGCCATCAGCAAAGCCCAGGAATATATCTATCACCCCTTCAAAGTGTACTTGTAATCCTTTGCAACCCTCTAGAACCCTTCAGTATCCATGCCTCCTGAAGTTACTAGTTTGCTTTCTGTCATTATATATTTGTTTGAATTTTCTGGAATATTGTGCAAATGAATTCATACAATATGTATGCATTTTTTTGCCTGGGTTATTTCACTCAGGATAATTATTTTATGATTTATTATATTGTATGCATCAATCATTTATTCTTTTTATTGTTTAATAATATTCTATTGTATAGATATACCACAATTTATTCATGCATATTGATGGACTTTTTGGTCATTTTCCATATTAGGCCATTACAAATAAAGTTCTGTGAACATTCAAGTGCAATTATTTGCATTGACATAGACTGTAACATCATTTGTTTAAATATCTAGGCATAGAAGAGCTGTGTTATAACAGGTGTATATTTAACTTTTAAAGAAACTAATGAATTTTCTGAAATGATTGTAACATTCTATAGTTTCATCAAGAGTCTGTGACAGTTCCAGTACCTCTACATCCTTGTTAACGCTTGTTTTGTTTTGTTTTCCATTTTAGCCATGTGTACTGGTATGTCATTGTGGTTTTAAGTTGCATTTTTCTCATGACTAACTGAGGTGCTTAGTTTCCACTGCATACTTTCTTTGGTAGTGAGTCTACTGAAATCTCTTATTCATGATTTTTTTTTTTTCTTGAATGTTGAGTGTTCTTTATTTACTCTGGATAGACATGGGTCACTTGATAGACATGACTGGCAAATATTTTCTCCTGTTCTGCAGGCTGTATTTTCACTCTCTTAACGGTATCTTCTGATGAATCTAAGTTTTAATATCAAAAAGATTAGATGTATCCATTTTTTGTAGGATTCCTTCTCCAGGGAATCTTCCTGACCCAGGGGTCAAATCCACATCTCCCTTGTCTCCTGCACTGGCAGGCGAGCTCTTTACCCCTGGTGCCACCTGGGAAGCCCAGGAACTATCAGGGTGCAAATATTTAGTATATTTGTGAGACTATTTTCAGTTCTTTTACATATTTTCTTTAAAATTTCATTTCCTAAAAAAGTAAAAATCCATGTCCAGGTTGTTACTAGTACACAAAATACACTTGATTTATACATAAATCATGCTTATATCCTATAATCTAGCTAAACATACTTGTTAGTTCTATTAGCTTTTTGTATATTCCACAGACTTTCTACATATAAGGTGTGTTATATCAAGTGTACATAGTTTTAATTTTTTCTCTCCAATTGAATTAAAAAAAAAAAAGACTTTCCTAATATAATTATCATTTCTAGAGCTCTTCAGTCCTTTGTGTAGATACAGACGGCATTTTTCAAGACTTCTAGCATCACATTCATTAGATGTGCTAAGACCAGATATCTGTGCCTTGTCATTAATTGTAGTGACAAATCAATTAGTCTTTCACAATAAATATACTGTCAACTGTAGTGGTTTTTTTTTTTCCTCTAACAGATAACCTTTATCTATTCCTAAAGTATGTCATTTTGGTTTCAAATATTTGAAGTTTTTCCAAATTCCTTTCTGATATTCTAATTGTATCATATTCAGAAAATGAATGATAGGATCCTGAGAATATATTTTATAAGATTTGTATGCTTTTAAATTTATCAAGATGGTCTGTCTTGATAAACATTCTATGTGTGTCTAGAAATAATTTGTATCTTGATATTGCTGATTGGCATATTATAAAAATAACAATTAGGTGAGAAATTTGGTAGTATTGTTGAAGTCTTTCATAACATTACTGACTTTCATTTTATTGAGAGATAGGTGTTGAAATCTGTAACTATATTTGTGGATTTGAGGTTTTCAGTTCCATTGGTTTTTGCTTTATATATTTTGAAGCTTTGCTATTGATCTATAAACATTCATGAGTTTAGATCCTCTTAATGAATTGACCTCCCCTTATTAATACAAAATGTCCTTTATCCCTAGTAATATTTTTTGCTCTGAAATATACTTTGACAGATATTAATTAATACAGACACTACGGTTTGCTTCAATGTGCACTATTAGTGTACATCTTTAACTTATCATATTCTATCTTTACATAATACTGTAATATTTCACATGTGCTATAAGAACTATATATCATACTAAATTCTAGGCTCTGAATTATAGTATACATTTTAATTCAAATATGCTGTAAAGTCCACAATATAGTTATCATTAATGCTTTAAACAGTCAATAATCTTTTAATGAGATTTGAAAATTAGAAAGACAGTATAATTAGTCATGTAGTTACCTTCTCCAGTTCTTTTCAGTCCTTTGTGCAGATTCAGATTCAATCTAATATCATTTTAATTTGGCCTGAAGGATTTCCTTTAACATTTGCACTGCAAGTATACTAAGTGATTAATTCTTTCAGCTTTTGAGTTTCTTAAACAAAGCCTTAATTTGCCATCAGTTCCAAAAGATATTTTCACTGAATGGAGAATCTAGGTTGTCAGGTTATTTTCTTTCCATCCCTTGAAGTTGGGGCTAAGCTCTCATTTGCATTGCTTCCAGTGAGAAATATGCCACTTTATTCCCCTGTATCTAAGCTGTCTTTTAGTCTGTGACTACTTTAAGAGTTTCCTTTTGTCACTGATTTTACCACATTTTACTATGTTGTACTTTGGTAGATTTTTGTTTTTCTCTGTCTCATCCTTCAAGTTATTGAGCTTCATGGATCTGTAGGCTTATAGAGATTTCATCAAAGTTGGAAATTTTTCTGCTAGGATTTATTCAAATAATTCTGCTGTCTACTCTTTTTTCCTCCTCGTATGTTACTCAATGAAATTTAGGTGATATTTGCAGTCATGACAGCAAACGAAGGATCTGCGGAAGAATATGTAGAAAGCAGAGAGGTAAAGGCTGTGAATAAAACCCTAAAGGGCCTCAATATTTAAATGGCAGCAGGAGGAAACTGACCGAGAAGGCAATGGCACCCCACTCCAGCACTCTTGCCTGGAAAATCCCGTGGGTGGAGGAGCCTGGTGGGCTGCAGTCCATGGGGTCGCTAAGAGTCAGACACGACTGAGTGACTTGACTTTCACTTTTCACTTTCATGCATTGGAGAAGGAAATGGCAACGCACTCCAGTGTTCTTGCCTGGAGAATCCCAGGGACGGGGGAGCCTGGTGGGCTGCCGTCTATGGGGAGCCGGACACGACTTAAGCGACTTAGCAACAGCAGCAGCAGCAGCAGGAGGAGGAAACTGAAACTTGTGGTCATTCTAGAGAAGAGGCATGCCAGGACAAAGGGCAAGACCACTTCTTACAGCAAAGAGTCTGTTCTGCTTTTACATTTCTGCACCCATCCCAAATTCAGTGCCTTAAAGCAACACAATCAGTTTACTGGCTCACAGTTTCTGTGATTCAGGAACACGGGAAAGGATGAGTAGCATCATTTTGGTTTAGCGTCTCTCACGAGGTTGCAGTCAGACAGCAGCCGGAACAAGCACAGCTGGGAGCTGCAGTCACTGAGGCTAGTTGAGTCCTTTCAGTTTTCTCAGGTCTTATCAGAGCTTCTCCAAAGAGCTAGTCTTAGCTTTTGCCTAGTATGGTAGTTTAGGATAAGCGATGGTATAAATCTTGACTGATAGCTTTCAGGTTACTCATTCCATAGAGTAAGCAGAAGCTGTATCACTTTACAAATCACATAGCATTAAAAGCTTCTGCACAACAAAGAAAACTATAAGCAAGGTGAAAAGACAGCCTTTGGAATGGGAGAAAATAGCAAATGAAGCAACTGACAGACAACTAATCTCAAAAATATACAAGCAACTCCTGCAGCTCAATTCCAGAAAAATAAATGACCCAATAAAAAAAGGGCCAAAGAACTAAATAGACATTTCTCCAAAGAAGACATACGGATGGCTAACAAACACATGGAAAGATGCTCAACATCACTCATTATCAGAGAAATGCAAATCAAAACCACAATGAGGTACCATTTCATGCCAGTCAGAATGGCTGTGATCCAAAAGTCTACAAGCAATAAATGCTGGAGAGGGTGTGGAGAAAAGGGAACCCTCTTACACTGTTGGTGGGAATGCAAGCTAGTACAGCCACTGTGGAGAACAGTGTGGAGATTCCTTAAAAAACTGGAAATAGAACTACCTTATGACCCAGCAATCCCACTGCTGGGCATACACACTGAGGAAACCAGAGTTGAAAGAGACACGTGTACCCCAATGTTCATCGCAGCACTGTTTATAATAGCCAGGACATGGAAGCAATCTAGATGTCCATCAGCAGATGAATGGATAAGAAAGCTATTCCAGAAAAATAAATGACCCAATAAAAAAAGGGCCAAAGAACTAAATAGACATTTCTCCAAAGAAGACATACGGATGGCTAACAAACACATGAAAAGATGCTCAACATCACTCATTATCAGAGAAATGCAAATCAAAACCACAATGAGGTACCATTTCACACCAGTCAGAATGGCTGTGATCCAAAAGTCTACAAGCAATAAATGCTGGAGAGGGTGTGGAGAAAAGGGAACCCTCTTACACTGTTGGTGGGAATGCAAACTAGTACAGCCACTGTGGAGAACAGTGTGGAGATTCCTTAAAAAACTGGAAATAGAACTACCTTATGACCCAGCAATCCCACTGCTGGGCATACACACTGAGGAAACCAGAGTTGAAAGAGACACGTGTACCCCAATGTTCATCGCAGCACTGTTTATAATAGCCAGGACATGGAAGCAATCTAGATGTCCATCAGCAGATGAATGGATAAGAAAGCAGTGGTGCATATACACAATGGAGTATTACTCAGCCATTAAAAAGACTACATTTGAATCAGTTCTATGAGGTGGATGAAACTGGAGCCTATTATACAGAGTGAAGTAAGCCAGAAAGAAAAACACCAATACAGTATACTAATGCATATATATGGAATTTAGAAATATGGTAACGATAATCCTGTATGTGAGACAGCAAAAGAGTCACAGATGTATAGAATAGTCTTTTGGAATCTGTGGGAGAGGGCGAGGGTGGGATGAATTGGGAGAATGGCATTGAAACATGTATACTATCATATATGAAATGAATCACCAGTCCAGGTTTGATGCATGATACAGGATGCTTGGGCCTGGTGCACTGGGATGACCCAGAGGGATGGTATGGGGAGGGAGGTGGGAGGGGAGTTTAGGATGGGGAACACGTGTACACCCGTGGTGGATTCATGTTGATGTATGGCAAAAACAATACAATATTGAAAGTAATTAGCCTCCAATTAAAATAAATAAATTTAAATTTAAAAAAAAATCACACAACATTCTACTGCTGTACTCTATTGGTCAAAACAATCACATTAGTGAAGTTGCTCAGTCGTATCTGACTCTTTGCGACCCCATGGACTGTAGCCCACCAGGCTCCTCTGTCCATGCGATTTTCCAGGCAAGAGTACTAGAGTGCGTTGCCATTCCCCTCTCCAGAAGATCTTCCCGACCCAGGGATTGAACCCAGGTCTCCCACATTGTAGGCACACACTTTACCATCTGAGCCACCAAGGAAGTCTTAACAACAATCACATTAGCCTTCTCCATTTCAAGGGCAGGGACATAGACACCACTTCTCCATGGAACAAACATGAAGTCTTAGTTTAAAATGGCGTGAGGAATGGGAGTGATTGCTGCAACAATTTTGGAAAATACATTCTGCCACATACTCCAGGGGAGAAGACAGTTAAGAAGAAAAAAAGTCACAAATGCTAATTACTACAGAGAGCCCAAGTTAGAGGAGCATTGAAAACTGACAACTGTACTTGGTTATCAGGTATTCGCTGGTATATTTGGTTGGAGCAATTCCCTCCTAATAATTATAGAATGTGTAAATAAAAAATACATTATACACACACAAATATAAAAGCATGAAAACAATATTGTAAATAATGCCAAAGTATTTATAAAATAGCGATATATTACTATATTAATTTACACAATTTAGTTTTGTTCTTATTTTAATATTGAATTTTTGAGTCCTTGTTTTGTGGCAGACACTTAGCTATGTGCTTATTTGAAAATTTTATGAGGAATGATTATGTACATTTGACATGTGAGGAGCCTGAATCTCACAAAGATATGTATGTTGACAAATCCACATATCTACTAACTGAGTTCATTTTAAAGTTTAGGTCCTTCTGACTCCAGAGTACCCGCTTGTCCCACTATGCTTGCCCAGCTGTAAGATCAGTGACCGCACATTCTCCTTCTCTTTATTATTTGTCATTCAATATTCTAGTAATAGTCCATCCAAACAGAGCACAGGTGTGTATTCTACCTAACCATCAGCATTGGCAACAGAAATGTTTAAACTCTAGATTTGAAGAAAAAAAACATGCATTTAAATTCAACTATTTTCTCCGGACTGGTTTGCTAAAATGTGTGTGTGTTCTCATGTGGGAATTATTATTTTGAAACTAATTTTCTTTTGTATGTCATGAAGTTGAGGGTTTGGAGATTTGCTCAACCATTTATAACAGGATCCTGAGGAACACACAGCAAATGCTAAAACAGCCCCAAATGCATCCTGTCTGTAGGAAAGGTCAGAACCTCACAGGGTTTTCACTGAACCTTAAAAGACAAACAACTTCAACACAGCACGGCTGTCTTGGCTCAGTGCAGTCCTGATCCTGCTGAGAACAGTAAAATAAAGAGGAAATTTGATCTAGGTTGCAAGTGAGCTATTTCTGTTGTTGTTTTCTTTTGAGTGTTGATTTTCTTTGCAGGCAAAGACCAAAGACAAATTTAAGTTCATTTATTAATTAAGCATGAATAACCTATTAAGCATAATTTGAGTGTTCTTATCTGACTTATATGTTCAAAACAAAGACAAAAAAAATTATTCTTTCTGAGGTAGCACATAGTAATATTTAACTTGAACAAGGGAATTAATTGCTAAGCAACCTAACCCTGGTTAGGTCATGCAGGCAATGATTTAAATCTTTCTTCCTATATTCTATCTGTAGAAATGCATCTGGAGCTTTCACCATCCTTCTATTTTGGCCCTTCCAAGCACATGCATTATTTACTATTGTCTTTTCCACTTGGTAAAATAAGATTAAGTCAGCTTTTAAAGAAGCCAGACATTCCTGTGTCTTATTCAGCTGCCATTTCATAGCTAGTTCAAATTGAGTGTGTGTTTTGGGCTAAATGACAGAACTAAGGAAAACTAAAAACAATTGGATCACATCAAGTCATACTTTTGATCTATCACTGAACAGGGTATTTCAGTGCATCTTGTTCAATGTGACGACAGTGACTGTTGCATTTCTTAGTTGTTCTTTAATACTGGTATGAGTTACAACACCAAATGCCAAGTATTTACCCCTACAAGTCCATAACAATGCACAAAAGACAGCAGGAACTCATTTACTGCAGCCCTCATTAGAAATGTTACAGTGAAGTCCATGTCAGAGTTACTGCGATAAATGCAATCGGATTCAACAGAAAGAATTTCATAAGAGAAGTTAGAAGTTTTCTGATACCCATGGATGGCAAATGCCCCATAAGAACACTTTCATAGTGACAGAGTTGAGGGAACTCTTAGAAGTCATCTGAATGTTCAATCACTACTAGTGTCCCACTTGGATCTTAATACATATTATTCATTAGAAGTAAAAACCATCTCCTTCTCCAAAATTTGAGGGCAGTTACAAGATTCAGTATTCTTTTGGCCATTACTGTTTTGGTTGTCAGTAACGGCAAGAGCCCTCAAGAACAAGCATGGGAGCAGTAGCTGGAAGAAGTGGGCAATTTCTGCTTTCTCAAGAGAACAGAACAAATCAACAAAGTCGATTAATGACTTACAAAATGTTTTCAAGCATGATGGGACCAATTGTGAAATAATATATAACCTTTTGGATTTTTACAGTGGCAGCCATTGTCTGATCCTATATATATATATATATATTTTTTTTTTAAATGCATTCGTTGCCTAGAACTAATGGAGTTTTAGGAAGTGAATATAATATTAAGTATGTTTATGGTGAAATATTTTTTGAAGATACTATTTTTTTTCTCTATCTGGTAAGCCAAGGCAGTGGACTTTGTAGCTATAATTTTATTTTCACAGTGCTTTATTAGTTATTCTCTAATACTGGAAAGAAGATAAAGCTATAAAAAAGCCAAATGTAGCAGAAACAACATAAGATAATCCACATACAAACACAGCCTCATCATTTGTCCACACTCTTTAAGTGTCTTTGTTGTGACTCCACAAAGCACTTGGATTAGCAATATAGTTGGCCAATCTGAACCAATCTGGGCTAATCTTGGAACATCAAACGGAAGTGCTTGGCACATAGTCAATTGTTAATTGTTTTACTGTGCAGATAATAAGCTTCTACACATTGTTCCTTAACAATTTTAACTACTGAGAAGCCTATATTTTTGTTCTCTTGAAAAAGAAATTACACTATAGCTTTTTCCTCTTTGTAATTCTACTCAATTGTTTTATATTTGTACTCAGGTATTGTGAGCAATTCTAGGCTCTACATACATATAAACAAACAAATAGACCAAAACCAAACAAACAAACAAAAAAACTAATTTTGTTTAATCTACCTTTACTCCACTTCTTTCTCATCATTTCTGTCTGCAAACCAGATATGTTACCTTAACTGCACTTGATGGGCAAATGCCTCTAGGAAACTGGGTTTCTAGGCAACACTGCAGAGACTGAGGGCAAGACAAAGGAAATAGTTTCCTGTTTCAACTGTCAGAATAAAAGGGATTCCTTCATAATGCATTAATGCCCAGGGTACTGGTGGAGTATTTGATTTAATTTTTCATATGCTATCATCAAAAGCCTATCTTTTCAAGTAACTATTTTTTTAAAGTTATTGTTTGATTTGTCTTTCTTAAAACAAAACAGTAAATTACAGAGTTTCAGTATCTTTTATTCACCCTGGCTAATTTAACAGTAGTGTTTTTTAAATTCTTCTTCATCAGTTCATGCTCCCTTCATAAGAACACTGTTCAAATGATGATATTCTAGCATAATCAGGACATAAAAAGAGAAATCTTGCTGACAAGACAGTGTGCAACCTTTTACACTATCAGTAGGCTTCAGGATTTTGTATTTGCAATTAAAGTTATTATGAAATACAAGGAAATCATAATTTAGGTCATTTTTTGCTCCTCTCCATAGTAATATGAGGGACTTTTAAAAAACTAATTTGTACAACAGAGAGGTTAAAGCAGTGCTAGACCAGGAAAGTAATTCAAGAAGGAACAAATAGAGAATGTAGATTATTGTTTGCAATGAAACAGTATCTTGTGTCTTCTACTTCGTCTGAATGAAGGATCATTTCAGGATGACAACATTTAATCTGGGTCATTGAAAAATATAGGAGTCTCCTTAACCAAATTGTATGTGTATATTTCTGCCATAAGATTTGTAATTCAGTAACCTTCAGTCTTAGGTAACTGTGTGTCTGCAATGTTTAAGATGTGTTTAACTGAATAAAAAAACTTCCCATTCCTTAGCAGTGATAGAATACCGTGGTTATTAACAGTTTAACTAAACCACAGGAAACAAAGTCCCTTAGCTACTGAGTTTCATTTGCCACTGGAGTTTTATGGAACATTTCATGACTTATTAAAGGACTGGAATATGCCACCCCAAAATATGCCACTTTGGCATAAAGACTACTTTGAGGTGAAGGCAATTTAAAATCAAAATATGTTGGACTAGGTCTCTGCTCTTCCCCTTATCTGCCTAAAAGCAGGGCATATATTTCCTTTTGAAGAAGGTACCCCCACTTTGTACCAGGGAGAGAAAAGTAACTCTTATCTTGGAAGACAGGGAGTCAATACTAAGATGAGTTCCAATAAACAGAACCTACTAAAATAGCCCTACCTTCCATTAGGTCCCTCCATATACTTCCTAATCATTTCTTGACAATTTACCCTCCTTTGAAACTCAACTCCTCCTTATTTTTTTTTAAAGGTACATAATCCCTAAATCTAACCATTTCTTTTAGTTGCATTTCTATTCTGTAACCTCTGGTGCACATACATTTTGATAAAGATTGTGTGCCTGTTCTCCTGTTAATATGACATTTGTTAGTTCAATTAGCCTGGTTCCTGGCATAGAATCTAAGAGAGTAGGAAAAAAGTTTTTCCTCCCCAACACTGATTTGATATTAGAGGTATAAAATACTTTGGCAGGTGATCAGATGTGACTTTAGAGTCATTGTTTATATGTAGAGACGACTTCTAGCTCATTTGTTAAAGAATCTACCTGCAATGCAGCAGACCCTGGTTCAATTCCTGGGTCAGGAATATCCACCGGAGAAGGGGTAGGCTAACCACTCCAGTATTTTGGGCTTCTTTTGTGGCTCAGCTGGTAAAGAATTCACCTGTAATGTGGGAGACCTGGGTTCGACTCCTGGGTTGGGAAGATCCTCTGGAGAAGGGAAAGGCTACCCACTCCAGTGTTCTGGCCTAGAGAATTCCATGGACTGTTTAGTCCATGAGGTCACAAAATGTCAGACACAACTGAGTGACTTTTACTTCACATCTAATAGAACTAACTTTCATAGGTTAATGGAGGACCTTTACAAGTAACACAGAGCTCTGAGGGTTGGGATATGGAGAATTACAAAGAAGAATAAAGTTGATGCATAGAGATAAGCTGAGAAGAAAGAGATAAAGTGAGTGATGATTGGCTCTATTCCTTCATGAGACACGATTTCTTTTAAAGATAGCATTTATTTTGTCCCAAGTTGATTTGTGGGGGAAAAAAAACAACTAAATGGGTAGAGAGAATATTAATCACAGAATAGATAGAAAAAAACAGATAATGAATTCTCATTCAGAGAGACTCACTTCTTGGTCAAGCAAAAGTACAGAGGAAAACTTTTGCTAAGCATATGGGAAAGATGTAAAGTCCCTTCAGAAATCATTTGAAGTAGACCTGTGTATAATGTAAATAATTCACATATGCAAAGGATTAAGCACTAATAAAAGAACCAAGTACAAAATCCACCATTTTTGTCCAAGACAAAATGGGATAAGAGTGTTAAGGGCACAAAAATGATCAACACCTACACACATTGTTCTGGGAGTTCAAATAAACACAATAACTCATTGTCTTGGACTCAAAGGGATAAGAAGTTTTTTTCTCAGCTTCTGAAAGAGGAGAAATAACACATTAATACTGGGATGCTCTACATAATGTTTCTAGTTTGTTGTATGTCAAATGTTCAAGTTAACAATAGAGTAATGTGTATGTATATTCCTATTTGAAAGTTACTCTAACAAAATGGTAAAACTCTCATAATGGGTAGAGGTACTCTACCAAAATGCTCAGAGAGTCCCATGGTATGGGTATAGAAAAACAGCTTGGAAGACCCTACCTATTTTTAATGATAAAATATTGTTTCATGTTCAAATTAAAAAAAAAATAGGCAAATAGTTGTCTTATATCATTTTGTCTTAAGGTAGTTTCAAACTGATTTTGCTTTATACATCACCCTGGCTCTTCAAGTTTGTAACATTATCCTTTTTTTCCATAAAATAGAAAATGAAGTTGACATCTATTAAATAACTAACATGTTTCTCAACGTGCTTGATTTTGTAAAAACTAAAATTACTTTACAATACTGTAGTCGTTTTTGTCATACATTGATATGAATCAGCCATGGGTGTACATGTGGGTCAGGAAGATCCACATAGTGTAGCCACCTCCCATCTCCCTCCCCATCCCTTCCCTCAGGGGCATCCCAGTGCGCCAGCCCCGAGCACCCTGTCTCATGTATCAAATCACAAATGATAATATACATGTTTCAATGTGATTCTCTCAGATCATCTCACCCTCTCCCTCTCCCACAGAGTCCAAAAGACTGTTCTATACATCTATGTCTCTTTTGCTGTCTCGCATACAGGGTTATCATTACCATCTTTCTAAATTCCATATATATGTGCTAGTATACCATATTGGTGTTTTTCTTTCTGGCTTACTTCACTCTGTATAATAGGCTCCAGTTTCATCCACCTCATTAGAACTGATTCAAATGTATTCTTTTGAATTGCTGAATAATGCTCCATTGTGTATAGGTACCACAGCTTTCTTATCCATCCGTCTGCTGATGGACATCTAGGTTCTTCCATGTCCTGACTATTGTAAACATTGCTGCAATGAACATCGAGGGTACATGTGTCTCTTTCAATTCTGGTTTCCTCAGTGTGTATGTCCAGCAGTGGGATGGCTGGGTCATAAGGCAGTTCTATTTCCAGTTTTTTAAGGAGTTTCTGCACTGATCTCCATAGTGGCTGTACTTTTATACATGGAAGAGTCGGTCACAGCAAGTAGTTAGTTATCTTGATCAATGTCACACATTTAGAAAGTGAGAGTGGTGAAATTAAATTCTGTCTGAGAATCTCATTTCCCTCATTACCACTATGCTGCTGCTGCTACTGCTAAGTCGCTTCAGTCGTGTCCGACTCTCTGCGACCCCTTAGACAGCAGCCCACCAGGCTCCCCCATCCCTGGGATTCTCCAGGCAAGAACACTGGAGTGGGTTACCATTTCCTTCTCCAATGCATGAAAGTGAAAAGTGAAAGTGAAGTCACTCAGTCGTGTCCGACTCTTCGCGACCCCATGGACTGCAGCCCACCAGGCTCCTCCACCCATGGGATCCTCCAGGCAAGAGTACTTCCCCAAAAAACAACTGACATAAAGGAAGGGAAATCTGGTAAGACTTATCTGAGTGTCTTTTAATTCCCTGATACCTATCAGATAATCACATAGAGACAGTAAAATAAAGAATGTGAAAGAGTTTCTGAATTTTCTGCTGGACAATCCTGGGCCAAAGTAATCCTGAGACAAAGGAATTAGTCTTGTCTACTCTCCTTACCTTCAAATATGAGATATGCTTATGAGTCCAACGTAGAGTGTCCAGAGTGGCGAGTCACCGTGCATAGCACAGGAGACTTGTGATAGCAACACAGACTTTTCAAACAGTTACAGCATCTTTGTCATGCTATCGGGACATCTGGTATATAGCACTTACAATGTTTTAAGGAGAAAAGAGCACGTATAGACAAAAACATCATATGCTTTAATGTTAAGAAATAAATGTATAAATTAGATTGGGAAGAAACAAATATGTACATTGATAAAAGTGTATCAGATACTGTCTATTTTCTCTCATCAGATGAAGCAATTTCTATTGTTCTATAAGTTTATGGATTGTTCCTTCTGTTTTTATCTATTCTGCTTTTAATGTGTTTTTTAGTGTGTTTTGAAATCTTTGAATGTGCTTTTTAGTTGTACAATTTTCTTTTGATTTGTCTCGATCTCATCTATATCTTGGCTGGGACTTCCAAATTTTGCTGAGACTTTCTGTTTTTTATTTTTCATTTGTTTCAAATGTGCTCATCGGGCTCACTGAAGCACTTGGTGACTGCTTTAAAATTCCTGTCAGATAATTCTAACATCTATGTCAGCTCCATATTGGAATCTGTTAATTGTTTTTTCTAATTCAGCTTGACATGTTCCTAATTGTTATTACGAGGGGACTTTTTTTATTAAATCATGGATTATGGGGTGTTATGCTGTAAAATTCTGATTCTCATTAATCTCTGTTTCAGCAGGCCTCTTCTGACATTGCTCCATATGGTGGAAATGTACATACAATTCAGGTGAGGAGATTCCTATCTCTTTGTAAGGTCCAGGTTAACTGTTAGAATTACTCAGTTTGGGATTTATGAGGCAAAAAGAAAGCCCAGGATAGTCACTACCGTCCTGGCCAATCCATTCTTTTAAATCAAGTCTTTCTCTCCATCTTTTAGAATTTTCTTATGTTTGTTTTACATTACACCCAGAATTTTCAGCTGTTTTTAGTAGGAGGATTGGGAAAAGTGTGTCTACTCTTTTTCAGAAGTAGAAGTCCTGTGCTAATAGACTGAAAAAATGAACAGAGCCTCAGGGATATGTGGGACTCCAAGCGAAGATCTAATATTTGTGTCCCTGGAGTCCCAGAAGGAGAAGATAAGACTTTTACTTTTTACCATCAGAAACTAGTAAAAGAAGAGCAAATTAAACGCTAAGTGAACAGAGAAAGGAAACAATAAAGATTACAGTGGAAATCAATGAAATAGAAAAGAGAAAGACAGAAAAATCAATGAAATTTAAAGCTGGTTCTTCGATAAAGCTAATACTATTGGTAAACCTTTAGCCAGAATAATTATAAATAATAAAAAAACACAAATTACCAAAGTCAAAAATGTTATCACATAGATCTCAAAGCTATTAAAATGATAATAAGGGAATATTACAAATAACTATATGCTAATATATTCAAACACTTAGATAATGATTCCTTTAAAGACATCAAAACTTACTCAAGAAGAGAGAGAAAATCAAATAATTCTACATCTATCTATTAAGAACTTGAAATTATACTCAAGATCTCCCACCTTTAAATCTCTAAGACTATATGGCTTTACTGGTGATTTCTTTCAAACATTTAGAGAAAAGGAACAAAAACCCAATGAAACTCTTCTAGAAAATTTAACAGGTAGGAATTAGTTCATTCTATGAGGCCAATATTGCTCAGATATGGACAAACGGTGATACAAGAAAAGAAAGCTACATACCATTGCCCTTCATGAACATAGAATCCAACACTATATATAATGGATATTTCCTCAGGAATGAAGCATTTGTTTAAAATAAAGTAATTTATGACATTATCAAACCAAAAATGAGAAGTCATTTGATCATTTCAGTGGATAAAGAAAAGTTTTTGATAAAGTCTATACATTTTGATAAAAACTCCTGGCAAAAGAGAAATGAAAACTTTTTTAACTGGATAAAGAACATTTAACAAAAGCCTACAGCTAACATTGAATTTAATGGTAAAGGACTGAATACTTTTCCCCTAGGATCAGGAGTAAGATAAGAATGTTGACTCTCAGCACTTTCATTCGACCTTGTACTGAGGTTCAACCCACTGTGTTTAGTGCAGTAAACACAAAAAGTAACAACAAAGCATGCAGACTGGAGAAGTAAAATCCACGGGATTTGCAAAAAAAAAAACAAAACTACTAGAGCTCATATGAGTTTACTATTGTTGTACAATAGAATACAAAGTAATACAAGTCAGCTGAATTTCTATATATTAGCAGTGAATAATTAGATATTAAAATAAAAATACTATTTACAATGTGACCAAAATACTTAAGTATATTTTGATAAATGCTGTGAAAGCCTTGTACACTTAAAGGTACAAAACACTGCTTGAGAGAAATTGAAAATGACCTATATAAATGGAGAGATACATTGCCTTTGTGATTCCTAACATTAAATATTATGAGAATATAAATTCCCACAAACTTTGCCTAAAGATTTGGTGCAATCCCTAAAATGGAAAAATGCAGATTATATATGAAAGTCACTCAGTCATGTTTGACCCGTTATGACCCCTGGACTGTAGCCTGCCAGGCTCCTCTGTCCATGGAATTCTCCAGGCAAGAATATTGGAGTGGGTCGATTTTTCCTTCTCTAGGAGTTCTTTCGAACCTAGGGATTTAACCCAGGTCTCTCACATTGCAGGCAGATTCTTTGCCATCTGAGTCACCAGGAAAACCCAAAATAATTTATAGTACAGGAAAAAAAGTTAATGATTATTTTCAGATAACGCATTGGTGTGGGGAGTTACTGGAATGAAGATTACAAAGGAGTATGTACAAATTTTCCAGTGGTGACAGATAGATATATTATTTTTGATTGTGGTGATAGCTTCTCGGGTCTATAAATATGTCCAAAAGTTACCACCTTGCACATTTTAAATATGGCTGCATATTGCATGTTAATTACGCCTCAAGTTAAAAAAAAACAACACTAAACTATTTATATAGAATCACACACACACACCTCGACAGTAATGAATGAATGAGGTAAAGGAACAGGCTTATAACAAATCCATCTAGGTTGGAGTTGGCCTATCTTAAACTTAAGAAAAATATTTATTTTAAATAGCTATAATTTCTTTCTAAAGCCCTAATAATGAATGAATATTACCTGATTTTTGGTTGTTGTTTTTTATTACCTTGTCTTAGAAATCTCAGGCCTGGCATTGCAAAATATATTAATCTTTATGCTGTTTGGATTTAAATAATATTTTCAGGGAAATTTTCTACTATTTCACTAATGAAATAATTAATATGGGTTTCCTCATATTTTAGGATAATTAAAAAGTTTATATATTTATCTTGGCGAAACAACTTCTATATTGATGCTGTAAAAATCAATGTTCCTTTCCACATATCCAGATAAGGAAGAAAATAAGTTCTAAGGTCTGAAAATTGTCCCACAAAAACTGCACAACATTCCCATGGGTTTCTCAGATTCATCATAAGTATCCATAAATTTCCCAGAAACATTTTTATTATTTTCTATCAAGAATCCAAGTATCATTGAGATTATCTGTGGTTTTTACCATACTTGTAAAACTTAAGCTAAAAAAAGATATATTTGCATACATTTAGAACCCAGTAAATCTTGAAAAATGGCCTCACATTCAACTATGCCTATAATTTATGTTAGAAAATTCTTCCAGTATGATCATCAACCATTTTTATTGAGCATGCAACCTGTCAAAAGTGTTGCAATAGGCATGATTACAGAAACAAGTACTTTGAACAACAGCATTCATTTATTCAACAAATATTCATTTGAGTTTCCAGTGTAGAACAGGCATTTCACTAGGTACTGGGGTTAAAGGGTCAACAAGAAAGACATGATGCTGGACTTCATGCTGTTAACATTGCAATGGGAGGATATAGACTAAATAATAATTTTTGTATTAAGTATATTTCATTTAAGAATGAAATTAAAAGAATCCTTTGATAAAGGTATAGGGCTTACATTTTAATTACATAGTAAAACAGTAAACATGCCATACATTCTAATTTAATGTAAAATTTAACAAGATTAGATATGTATATGTGCATAGTTAATTTACAACTTCTGAAATAATACATAAAATGTTAAAAAAAAATAAGCTTTTGAGAAAACTTCATTCCAGCACTCATTAGTCCTTTGCATAAACAATTCTTGGAGACTTCCCTTTCAGTTACAGTGAATTTGGTAATTCTGACCAACTCTCCTATTAAGTACTTTTAGAAGTTATGAAAGCCTCTGAAGAAATCTGAGATCTGATCAGATGATAGGGAAGGATTACTGAGTTCGGATTTAGAAAATTAAAAAAAAAAAAAAAAACTCATGGACTTGGTGGCACTCTTCCTCTGCAGGTATTTGCTGATTTCTGAGAGGGCTGCTGGAGAATTTGCTGGCAGCCTCTCTTAGCTAGGGCACAGTTGTGATGTTCAGGGTTCACCAAGAAGAGTTCCCTGGGGAACTCTCCATCTTTCAGACTGAAACATCAAAGAATCTCACAACCTCCTTTCCCCACCTTTGCAAGGATAAAAGCTAGCCAGAAGTAGAGAAATCCTTCCAGGAATAGTAAGTGTCATCTAATCATCTTCATTTTTAAATCGGGTAAAGGTGATCCAGGGTAGTTAGTACTCAGACAACTAACAGAAACAAATAAAAACCCTCTGTCAAGGATGACAGAAACATCCTAGACCCTAACTTGCTTATGCAAATATTTTCAGATATAAGATCTGGTACATATTAAAAAAAAACCTTAGATGATGACATAATGACGAATACATGACATCATACATTTATGCAAACCCATAGTATGTGCAACACCAAAAGTGGATCATAACACCCCAGTCTCACAGCTTACCTGGAAAATAACAGACTCCGTAGGCGCTCTAGACATTAAAGCAATATATGTACTTTAAAATAATTCAAGAAATAAAATACGACACTAAGAATTTTGACAACATAGTAGAGACTAACACAGAAAGGACAGAGTAGATTGAAAAAGAAACAAATTGAAAGTCTAGAACTGGAATTTACAGTTATCTAAACTAAAAACTCAAAAGATATCTTTACCAGCATATTATCCAATATGGAAATGAAAATTAGTAAAATAAAAGCTAAGGGAGAAGAATATATACAGAATGAAGCAATTCATTCCCTCATTTCTTTCTTTTTAGTCTTTACATTACACCATAATGTAAACTCCCTGAGTCCCAGGACCACATCTTGCTCACTGTGCTCGCTCACTGGTTGCCTAATGGAATTCTTAACTCATAATGGATATTCATTAAATAATTGTTGATAAAAGAAATATTTGGTTAGAAAAATTCACTTCTATAATAACTTCCAAGGCAATACTTTAGACAGAGTGTGTCTAATGAAATATGGTTGGCTATACTGAAAAAAGTTATAGGATAATTCCTGAGTAGTGAGGATGGTAGAGACCAGTGTTGCTATTCAAACATATTATCATTGTGAATGTATGATATCCAACATGGTGTACATATAGAAAGTATAAGTGAAATCACTCAGTTGTGCCCGACTCTTTGCAGCTTCATGGGCTGTAGCCTACTAGGCTCCTCCATCCATGGGATTCTCAGGCAAGAATACTGGAGTGGGTTGCTATTTCCTTCTCCAGGGGATCATCCTGATCCAGGGATTGAACCTGGGTCTCCACACTGTAGGCAGAATCTTTACTGTCTGAGTCACTAGGAAAGTCCATTGCCAGGTCGATATGAACCCCCAACAGGGTTTCTGCCATAAGCCATATGAGGTCACCACCGAACCGCAGAACACGGCTCCTCACTAGTTTCACCCAGGACGTATCATTCATTCACACAAGCACACTGTAGTGTTAGTAAAGTACAGCAGAAAACATGTTCGCTAGGAGAACAAAGAACTAGAGCTCCAAGCATCCTTACCTTGTCCTAAAGAATCCTGGATGAGCCCAAGATGAAAGGCTGTTGCTGAACCACAAAAAGACGCCCAGATTCTTGGCCTCCAGAGAAGAATTCAATACGGGGCCAGACGCAAGGCTTGATCACTCAGAGCTACTGTGCAATACAGTTTTATTAAAATATAAAAGAGAGAAAACTTCTGACACATACATCAGAAGGGGGCAGAAAGAGTGCCCTGGCGTCCATATAAGTTATTAGAATTAGTAAGGGAATTCGGAAATGTTGCTAGAGTTAAGGTCAATGCACACAGAAATCCAAATTCATATATTTATGCTTTTTTGTTATTCAGTCGCTAAGTCGTGTCCGATCTCTTTGTGACCCCATGATCCGTAGCCTGCCAGGCTCCTCTGTCCTCCACTGTCTCCAGGCGTTGGCTCAAATTCATGTCTAGTGATTCAGTAATGCAATCTATGCTGACCCAATCTCTTGCCTTCAGTCATTCCCAGTACCAGGTTCTTTTCCACTGAGTTGGCTTTTTGTATCAGATGCCAAAAGCAATGGGGCATCAGCTTCAGCATCAGTCCTTCCACTGTGTATTCAGGGTTGATTTCCTTTAGGATTGACTGGTTTGATCTCCTTGCAACCAGTTCAGTTCAGTTCAGTTCAGTCGCTCAGTCCTGTCCGACTCTTTGCGACCCCATGAATTGCAGCACGCCAGGCCTCCCTGTCCATCACCACCTCCCGGAGTTCACCCAGACCCACGTCCATCGAGTCAGTGATGCCATCCAGCCATCTCATCCTCAGTCGTCCCCTTCTCCTCCTGCCCCCAATCCCTCCCAGCATCAGGGTCTTTTCCAATGAGTCAACTCTTTGCATGAGGTGGCCAAACTACTGGAGCTTCAGCTTTAGCATCAGTCCTTCCAAAGAAAGCCCAGAGCCGATCTCCTTGCAGTCCAAGGGACTCTCAAGAGTCTTCTCCAACACCACAGTTCAAAAGCATCAATTCTTCTGTGCTCAGCCTTCTTCACAGTCCAACTCTCACATCCATACATGACCACAGGAAAAACCATAGCCTTGACTAGATGGACCTTAGTCGGCAAAGTAATGTCTCTGCTTTTGAATATACTATCTAGGTAGGTCATAACTTTTCTTCCAAGGAGTAAGCGTCTTTTAATTTCATGGCTGCAGTCACCATCTGCAGTGATTTTGGAGCC
>SJXQ01010508.1:61013-189963 GCA_006408695.1 Aepyceros melampus
GTCAGGTGGTCTGGTATTCCCATCTCTTTCAGAATTTTCCACAGTTTACTGTGATCCACACAGTCAAAGGCTTTGGCATAGTCAATAAAGTAGAAATAGATGTTTTTTTTGGAACTCTCTTGCTTTTTCCATGATCCAGCAGATGTTGGCAATTTGATCTCTGGTTCCTCTGCCTTTTCTAAAACCAGCTTGAACATCAGGAGTTTCACAGTTCACGTATTGCTGAAGCCTGGCTTGCAGAATTTTGAGCATTACTAGCATGTGAGATAAGTGCAATTGTGTGGTAGTTTGAGCATTCTTTGGCATTGCCTTTCTTTGGAACTGGAATGAAAACTGACCTTTTCCAGTCCTGTGGCCACTGCTGAGATTTCCAAATTTGCTGGCATATTGAGTGCAGCACTTTCACAGCATCATCTTTCAGGGTTTGTAATAGCTCTACTGGAATTCCATCACCTCCACTAGCTTTGTTCGTAGTGATGCTTTCTAAGGCCCACTTGACTTCACATTCCAGGATGCCTGGCTCTAGATTAGTGATCACACCATCATGATTATCTGGGTCATGAAGATCTTTTTTGTACAGTTCTTCTGTGTATTCTTGCCACCTCTTCTTAATATCTTCTGCTTCTGTTAGGTCCAGACCATTTCTGTCCTTTATTGAGCCCATCTTTGCATGAAATGTTCCCTTGGTATCTCTAACTGTCTTGAAGAGATCTCTAGTCTTTCCCCTTCTGTTCTTTTCCTCTATTTCTTTGCATTGATCACTGAAGAAGGCTTTCTTATCCCTTGCAATCAGGGGATTCTCAAAAGTCTTCTCTAGCACCACAATTCAAAAGTGTTGATTCTTTGGTACTCAGCCTTCTTTTAGGTCCAGCTCTCACATTTGAACATAATTACTGGAAAAACCATAGCTTTGACTACCTAAATTTTTGTCAGCAAAACGATATCTCTGCTTTTAAATACCCTGTCTAGGTTTGTCATAGTTTCCCTTCCAAGGAGCAAGAGTCTTTTAATTTCATGCCTGTAGTCACCGTCTGCAGTGTTTTTGGAGCCCAAGAAAATAAAATCTGTCACTGACTCATGAAGTGATGGGACTAGATGTTACGGTATTAGTTTTTTAAAATATCTTTTTTTTTTTCAAATACATAATTACTGGAAAAACCATAGCTTTGACTACCTAAATTTTTGTCAGCAAAACGATATCTCTGCTTTTAAATACCCTGTCTAGGTTTGTCATAGTTTCCCTTCCAAGGAGCAAGAGTCTTTTAATTTCATGCCTGTAGTCACCGTCTGCAGTGTTTTTGGAGCCCAAGAAAATAAAATCTGTCACTGACTCATGAAGTGATGGGACTAGATGTTACGGTATTAGTTTTTTAAAATATCTTTTTTTTTTTTCAAACATTTATGCTAGAAATAAATAGTTAAGGAATGGAATTTTAAAAGATACAACACTTTTAATGGCATCAAAATGTGAAACTCCTATCAAAAATATGAAAACACAATTTATTTTCAATGAAAACACAATGCATAGAATACTCGACAGAAAAACATTAAAATGGAAATAAATTATATAAATTCCTGAATAGGAAGAATGTATTGGGAGTTAATATCCAACTAATATTGGGGATTTAGATAAAGTTGTAATATTTAAGAAAGGGTGTTTTGGTATAAGGATAGATTAATAGGATAGCTCGGGAAACCCAGTTTAGTAGACATAACACTTGACTTATCACAGTGCAGGTAGGATGACAGTCATTTTAGTAAATGGTTCTGGGACAATTAGAAATGCATATGGAAAAAAGTGAAAGTTGAATCCTATTTCACAACATTCACAAGTTCAATTCCCTATTATAGATAGTGTGAAAGGTTAAATGAATGCATCTTATTGGACTGAGATTCTCAACAGCAGCACTATTGCTATTTGAGCCAGATAATTCTTTGTTTGGGAAGCTGTCCTGTGCATTATGGTATGTCTAGCAGCATCCCTGGCCTCTCTGCACTGAATGCCAGTAACATACTGTCAGTTATGACAACAAAAATATATCTAGACATTGACAAACGTCCCCTTGTGCTAAATTGCCTTCAGCGATGAACCACTATTCTAGGAGATAATGTCAAAAACTACTTATTATTTGGGATAAAGAACAACTTCTTAAATAGGACACAAAATGATATAACTGAAAGTAAAGACTTTTCAATTTGACTACTTTAAAATATATTTTTAAAAAATCTGTTCATTGAAAACATTTCAGGAGAATGAATAGAGAAGCCACAGGAAGGGAGAAAGTAATAGCTGTCTAACTAGCCAGAGGCCTATAACAAGATTTTGTAAAGAACTCAATGAGAAAATGATAAAAACAATAGAAAAATGATCAAGCAACTTCACCAAATGAATATGTTAAAACGACCAAAAAAGATATGGAATAGTGTTCAGAATCACTAGTCATGAGGAAATGCAAGTGAATCAAGACAAAATTCTAGATCTCCATCAGAAACGGCACAATGAGAAACCTGACCACACCAAGAGTGACTGGAGATACACAGCGGGAGTCAGCATGCTTGAAATGTCAAGGGATGAATACTAAGCATTTTATGGTCTCTGTCAAAAGTACTTACTGAGGTATTACCTCACACCAGTCAGAATGGCTATCATCAAAAAGTCTACAAATAACAAGCACTGGAAAGGCTGTGGAGAAAAGGGAACCTATCTACACTGTTGGGAGGAATGTAAATTGGTGCAGCCACTATGGAGAACAGTATAGAGGTTCCTCAAAAAAAAAAAAAAAAAAACAACAGTAATCTACAGATTCAATGCAATCCCTATCAAGTTCCAGCGGTATTTTTCACAGAACTAGAACAAATAATTTCAAGATTTGTATGGAAATACAAAAAACCTCAAATAGCCAAAGCAATCTTGAGAAAGAAGAATGNATATTGAATGGTTTGCCTTGGAGACGAACAGAGATCATTCTGTCGTTCTTGAGATTGCATCCAAGTACTGCATTTCGGAATCTTTTGTTGACCATGATAGCTACTCCATTTCTTCTGAGGGCTTCCTGCCTGCAGTAGTAGATATAATAGTCATCTGAGTTAAATTCACCCATTCCAGTCCATTTTAGTTCACTGATTCTGTAAGCATCCCATCTGGAATGTAAAGTGGAGAGAGGAAAGACTGCAATGAACTGAGGAGGGGTTGAGATAGTGGAGGCAGGGAGGGGCTCAGACACAGACCTGGAGAGATTACAGTGAGAAAAGCAGTGTTGCCTCCCAACACTTCAACCTCTAAAAGTGTCCACTTTTTTTAGGACATGAGCTAGCACCACCACTCATTCCAGTCAGAAACCTGGGGAAACTCCTTGACTACTCTCCTTCACATCCTAGCCCTACTGATCCTGTTTCCTAAGTATCTCCTGAATCAGTCATCCTCCTACCATTCCCACCACTACTCCAGTCCATCTCAATCAGTCCATATCAGCCCACATCTTTCCTTGTTAGAGCAGCCTCCTAACTGAGGCTCTTGCTAGTCTCCAATACATTAGTTTCTCTTATGGACTTTGTTGTTGATTGGTACATCAACCTTAGTTTAGACTGGTAATAATCATATTTCAGTTTAGTCTAATCATTCTTAAAAAGGGGGGTTAGTAATAATACCTGACACATCAATTATACAGAGGATTCATGAGTTAATACTTTTAAAGAATGCTCACTTGGTAGCTTGTTACCCTGCGTGTGTTGTCATCATTGTTGCTATTATAATTTATTACAATTATAATACTTAGACTTTTTTTCCTACCACTCACCGGTCAAAGTTTGAAACTGACTTAGGAAGAGGATTTGGTTGAATCTAATTGAAGGTGAGCTAACTTAAACCAAAGAGTATGCACCAGAAGTTCAAGCCCAAAAGTACCACTGGACTCACAGGGTCCCAGGATGAGGCTCTCAGAAGCATTATGTTCAAAGCAGCTGTCTTTTTTTCCCATTTCCCAAACCCACACTAGGTTTTGTTCCTGCTTCTCACTATATGTTTCATTCTCTCTATGAAGGCTGACATTCTCTGCTGATTTTTCATAATGCTTATGAAAGCAAATGCCTAAGAGTTCCTACATGTGTTCTCAATTCAAGTTCTCAACAAAAACAGTTTTCAAAATTTTTGTGAACCTGGAAATGACTGGTCATCTTGGGGCAGGTGAGAGTCTAAGAAGGGCTGTAGGCAGGGCACACAGCCTGACTAATGTGCCTTTTCATCCTCACTCCAAACTATGCTTCCAACCATGTCTCCTACCACTTCCCTGCAAAGTAGATACGGCTCCTGCCACACTGTTTGACTCATCTTTCTCAAGGGCTGTATCTGTCAGCCACTGTGCCCTTCCACGTTCATTGTTCCTTCCATCTGAGTGTTCCACCCCCTACCTAACCAACCTCTACTGATCCTTTCAAGTCAACCCCAAACCACCATCTTGATGATACTTTCACTTCCTTTGTATGTACTGAAAATGACTTTGTGTATTTTGTGTATTCTCCAACTATAGCTCCAAACATGTTGTATAAAATCATATATTAATTTTTTCTGAACTTCTTCATGACAGGGATCCTTATTTTTCACACATCTGTATATATTCAGAACTTAGATAATTTGTTGATTGAACATGTAAATGAAAATTATAATTTTTTCTTACAAAATTATTCATTCAGTTTACTCAAGAGACTCAATCTGAGCTTATAAAAAGTTTCAATGAATAAATATTTTAAAAGTACTGTTATAAAAAAAACTTCTCAGCATATACAGTAATGAAACTAAAGCTAATAATTTATTAAATAATGAGTATTCTGATAGATCTCTTTTAACTGTTATTAGCTATAAGCATATTTGTTTCATGTAAATAGACACTGACAAAATGGTTTTAACATTGTGCAGAAACAGCTTATTTCATTTAAACTGATCATTCACCTGGCTTTCAATTCACCTTATATTTTATGTAAGAATAATGGATCTTTTTCAGAGATGAAGGAGTGACTTGCTTGTGCCTGAATAAGTTGTAATACTGAATACACATAAGTCCATTTTAGTAACTGTGCTCTGTCCATCCCTCTTTATGATGAAACTAAATTTGCATGCTGTTTTTCAAAACTAACCGGTGCTTTTAAAGTCATTTCTATTGAGGATATGTTTCTCTTTAGCATTATTGCATATCAGTCCTCAGAACTGCCTTGAATGTTTTTCTGTCTCCCTTCTCTTTCTTGTCTCATTCTGTTTCTTCTAAACTGTGACTAAAGTCTAGCAACACCTGCTGTTTGATTCTTCTGTTCTGATGACCTAAACATTTTTATTCTTCTTTCTATACCCTGTACTCTGAAATGAGTGTCCCACAACATCCGCTCAACTTCCAAGCCATTGAGAGCACATTTGTCCCTCAAAATCCACAGGGTATTGGGTGGAAGACAGTCATTCAGTTCAGTTCAGTTGCTCAGTCGTGTCCAGCTCTTTGCGACCCCACGGACTGCAGCACTCCAGGCTTCCCTGTCAATCACCAACTCCAGGAGCTTACTCAAACTCATGTCCGTCTAGTCAGTGTCCATCATGCCCATCGAGTCGGCAAGACTGTCGAGGGGTACCAAAATTCAAGGATGCTCAAATCCCTTATATAAAAGGGCCCAGCACAGTTGGCCTGTGTATCCATGGATTTCACATCTGCAGATATGTGGGATGACTATACACTTTTTCACTTCATTGGTTGAAATACTAGCAGATGTGCTTGAATGTTTTCTCTGGCTTCTTGTGCCTGGTGATCCCATGACAAAAGCTCACCCCAGTTGGATGTGCTCCTTGCAATTGGGCCCCAGGTCCAAGCACAATGAGCCCAGGTGAACCTAATGCAAAATCTAGAGCTTGCCACCTAACCAAGACCTGTAAGGATGAGCCCATCCCAAACCAGATCTTCTGTTTACCTGCAGAACTTACAGCAAGACGGGAAATTCCCATTGTTGTCAGTCACTGTGTTTTAGATCATTTGTTACCAACAATTGTGGTAAGAGCTGGCTGATATAAAATTCTTCCTGGCACTATCACTCTTTTTGATTCTAAAGCATTTTTAAAAGTCCTCAAATTTATGGAATTTTAAGTGTCTCTCCCAAGACTTACATGATTTACATATGTAATGAGGAGATAAAAGAATTAATTGTAGTCATAATTGAGCAACACTGTGTCAGACATTATTTATATGCATTATTTCTATTTCACCATTTTACAGGTTAAAAAAAAATGATTCAGAAAGTTTAGATAACTTCCTCAAGGTCATGATTCTAGTGAGTTTCAGGACTGAAGCTCAAACCTAGGTTTCTACCTTCTCCTTCCTTACACTGTACATTATCATTTATGCTGTCAGTTAAAGTGACAGTCATCAGAATTACTGTTACGTTCTGATATAGTTTCTGATCAATAGGTGATGGGTAGCAAATGACTTAGATACCCTCATATAAAAAGGTGAAAATATTTAAATCATTTAAATTATGCACATAAACATAATTTGACATTTTTTTTAATTTAGAATTTTAAGCTATTATGGAGGTTGTCAAAGCAGGTTTGGAAGATGGTTTTTATTTGCAGTGTTTCAAAAGCAGAGTGTGTTTAAAATAAAGTAGACTTAATCATTCTAGGCTTTTCTTGTAACATGTCCTATGATGAACAGTTGTGTTGTTGCACAAAACAACTCAGATTTGAAAAAGACCAAATGACTGTTATTTTACCATTATGTAGAAAAAAATGTTTGAAAATACAACATAAAAATGCTCCAAACAACAACTTTGTGAAATTATAGTTGAAAGATACCAATTGAAAGTAATTTACTCTTTGATTTTTAGTCCTCTAACCATCCAAACAAAAACTTCTGTTTTGGGTGATTGGGTTGGTTTGGTTTGGTTTTCATTCAGGCATGTTTTATAAATACCATGGATTCCCTAATATAGAGAAAATCTAGAAAAACAGAAGACAGTAAGTTTTATAACTCAAGCTGTCATTGATAGCCACAGAGTGGTCGTGAGCCAAAATAGCTAATCATTCTGAGCAGCAATCTACAGAGATACTTCATAAGAGAAAGCAACAATGTTGTGGTGTTGCATCACCCTGTCTTGATAGGCTAAAAGGTAGAACATTATAAAAGCACCAGCACAGCTAGTTTTCTACTAGGTTTTACAACACATGGCATATCAAAACCTTAGATATTCGGGTGTCAGAGTTCAGATATTTAAGCTAGCAGAGGTTGAAATTTGTAATAAGGATAAAAGTCAAAAGTTACCAGAGGAGTCATACATTAGGCTTGATGTTGAGAGCAACTCAAACTTGCTGGGGATCAGGGGAGAATCCAGGGCATGTGAATGAAAAATGAGTGCTATATTCATTTAGTGATGATTAGCTACTGCAACAAATAAGGGCTAAATTTTCTATATCTTTATTGAGACATATATATGTATATGCTCAGTCATGCCTGACTCTTTGTGACCCCGTGGACTGTGGTCCACCACGCTTCTCTGTCCATGGGATTTTCCAGGCAAGAATACCAGAGTGGGGTGCCATTTCCTCCTCCAGGTGATCTTCCCAACCCAGGTATCAAACCCATGTCTCTTGCATCTCCTGCACTGGCAGGCAAATTCTTTACCACTGCACCACTTGGGAAGCTTATATATATATATATATATATATATATATATATATAATTTTAATACATAATTACATATATTGTATAATTATTTTAATACAGAATTATATACATATATAATTTTCAATATCTGTATTGGGTTATGAAAGTTTTTTGCTCCCTGACAGTTCAGTGTGAGTGATCCTAGGGGTGACGGAGACACAAACTCCTGCTGTTGGATGTCTCCACATCCCTCAGGGCCTCAAAGCCTGAATCAAGAGTCCTCAGAGAGAGACAGAACATGGAGCAAGTGCACTCCCTTCTTTACCACTTTGACCCTGAAGTGATAATCATTTGAACACACATTCTCATGTGAGAAATGGTTGCAAAGGAGGGTGAGAAATGCATTCAAGCCAGGCAGTCCATGATGAATCTTTATTATTAAAAAATTACATGAAATTTGGTAGAAAGTTTGCTGAATTTTTTCAGATAATTTTTACTAAATTTCATTATGTGTATACCATTATGGAAAGCACTATGAAGCGATAAATATTGTTTTCTTCCTTCAAGCACCATATAATCTAAATGGGAAAACAAAACAGATTCATAGTATATGTTGTGGGCTTTTATATCATCAATTTTTCATTATTCAGAGGACTATTTTGGATTTGGACTGCTAAAAACTGTTTCTTTTAGACATATTTTTAATATTCTTTTCTACCAGTTTTATCGAGATGTGATTGACTTATATAGTACTGTATAGGTTTAAGGTGTACAGAAAAATGATCTGACTTACAGGCATCATGATATGGTGATCACAATTAGTACATTACATCCTTAGTACTTATTTATCTTTAACTGGAGGTTTGTACATTTTAACTTCCTTCATTCAATTCTGCTCCTGCCACCTCCCACCTCTGGTAAATTCAATGTACTCCCTAACTACTTAGTGTAGATACAGATAATTTTAACCTTGAAAGTTGTTTAAACTTTCTACTAGCCTTATACATGGTTAATCTGCTGCTGCTAAGTCACTTCAGTTGTGTCCGACTCTGTGTGACCCCATGGACTGTAGCCCACCAGGCTCCTCCGTCCATGAGATTTTCCAGGCAAGAGTTCTGGAGTGGGGTGCCATCGCCTTCCCCCTGTTAATCTGCTACCTTTACTATATAATTGCCTTTACTGATGAGATTTTACCTTTTGTCATTTTCAAATTTCTGGTTTGGGCCTTTTCTTTTCCAGCTGGAGAAGTCCCTTTAAATTCTTGTAAACTTGGTTTTATGGTGCTAAATTCTTTTATCTCTTGCTTACCTGTGAAATTCTTTGCCTCTCTTTCAAGTCTGAAAAGTAAACTTGCCAGGTAAAGTATCCTTGGTTGTAGAGTGTTTCCTTTCATCACTTTGAATATATTGTCCCACTCCGTTCTGGCCTAAGAGTTTCTGCTGAAAAAATCAGTTGATAACCTTAGGAGAGTTCCTCTGTATGTAACTAGTTGCCTTTTTCTTGCTGTTTTTAATATTCTCTCTTTGTCTTTAAATTGTGCCATTTTAATTACAATGTGTCTTGGTGTGATCATCTTTAGGTTCATCTTGTTTGGGACTCTGTTCTTCCTAGACCTGGGTGCCTGTTTTCTCTCCCAGATTAAGAAACTTTTCAGCAATTATGTCCTCAAATATGTTCTCTGCCCTTTTCTTTCTCTTCTCCTTCTAGGACCTCTATAATGTGAATGTTAGTATTCTTGATATCATTCCAGAAGTCTCTGAAGCTGTCCTCATGCTTTTAATGCTTTTTTCTTTTTCTCTGTTCATCTTGACTGATTTCCAATACTCCAATATATTGATTTCTTCTAGTGTATTTTAATTTTAATTATTTTCTTCATCTTTATTTCTTTCTTCTTTATATTTTCTAACTCTTTGTTAAAAAACTCTTTTCATCATGTTTATCTATTCATCTCCTGAGTTCTCTGAGCATCTTTATGGTCATTATTTTGAACTCTTTATTGGGTAGATTGCTTATGTCCATTTCACTTAGTTCTTCTGAGGTTTAATCTTGCTCCTTTGTTTAGAACATATTCCTATGTTGCTTCACTTTTACTTACTCTCTGTTTTACTTTTATGTATTTGGTAGATTAATTACATTTTCCGATCTTAGAGAAGTGGTCTAGTATAAGAAATCTCAGAGAGAACAAGACGGCAGAGTAGTAGGTGGACATGGAATACATCACTCTCCACGGATACATCAGGAATACACATTCAGACACAGAAATGCACATAGAACACCAGCTCAGGGCGGACAGGAGTAGCTGACCAGGGGAAAGGATATATCAGTTCAGTTCAGTTCAGTCACGCAGTCGTGTCCGACTCTTTGCAACCCCATGAATCGCAGTACGCCAGGCCTCCCTGTCCATCACCAACTCCCGGAGTTCACTCAGAGTCACGTCCATTGAGTCTGTGAGCCATCCAGCCATCTCATCCTCGGTCGTCCCTTTCTCCTCCTGCCCCCAATCCCTCCCAGCATCAGGGTCTTTTCCAATGAGTCAACTCTTCGCATAAGGTGCCCAAAGTACTGGAGCTTCAGTTTTAGCATCATTCCTTCCAAAGAAATCCCAGGGTTGATCTCCTTCAGAATGGACTGGTTGGATCTCCTTGCAGTCCAAGGGACTCTCAAGAGTCTTCTCCAACACCACAGTTCAAAAGCATCAATTCTTCGGCGCTCAGCCTTCTTCACAGTCCAACTCTCACATCCATACATGACCACAGGAAAAACCATAGCCTTGACTAGACGGACCTTAGTCGGCAAAGTAATGTCTCTGCTTTTGAATATACTATCTAGGTTGGTCATAACTTTTCTTCCAAGGAGTAAGCGCCTTTTAATTTCATGGCTGCAGTCACCATCTGCAGTGATTTTGGAGCCCAAAAAAACAAAGTCTGACACTGTTTCTACTGTTTCCCCATCTATTTCCCATGAAGTGATGGGGCCAGATGCCATGATCTTCGTTTTCTGAATGTTGAGCTTCAAGCCAACTTTTCCACTCTCCTCTTTCACTTTCAACAAGAGGCTTTTTAGCTCCTCCTCACTTTCTGCCATAAGGGTGGTGTCATCTGCATATCTGAGATTATTGATATTTCTCCCAGCAATCTTGATTCCAGCTTGTGTGTCTTCCAGTCCAGCGTTTCTCATGATGTACTCTGCATATAAGTTAAATAAGCAGGGTGACAATATACAGCCTTGATGTACTCCTTTTCCTATTTGGAACCAGTCTGTTGCTCCATGTCCAGTTCTAACTGTTGCTTCCTGACCTGCATACAGATTTCTCAAGAGGCAGGTTAGATGGTCTGGTATTCCCATCTCTTTCAGAATTTTCCACAGTTTACTGTGATCCACACAGTCAAAGGCTTTGGCATAGTCAATAAAGCAGAAAGGATATATAGAACCATGCAAAACTCAGTAGGACAAAGGAACTAGAGAGAAAAACAGAGTGTTAGTAGGACTGGACCTGCCCTCATTGGGTAAGGGAACTGAAGCAGGGGTCCGATACAGCAGGGCAACTATCTGAGTCAGAGGAGAAGCATTTAAGGCTGAGAGTGAAATAGCTGAGCTGTGGCAGCATAAATGGAATGAGAATCAGATAGTCCTTGTCACAGCCATACATACCTTGGACAGGAACGCTGGTCTCCTGGAAGGCACAGCGGCTGGGTGCTGGAGTTTAGGGATTGTGGAGCAATCCCAGGGCAAGGGCAGCTGTTGACTGCAACGAGACTGATTGAGGGGTTGTGAGGAAGGAGATCATGGTGGGAAATGCCAGTGGAGGAAAGCCAGGCAACCAGGGAAGCAAGGCGATACTGCTGAGTCATGCATGGGGGTGGAGCCATCACCATAGCCTCTCTCCCCCTACCTGCCAGCATCAGGCAGCTGAATAGAGAGGCTGGCCCATCAAATGCTTGATGCACCGAACTATAGAGTAGGACCCACCCAGGGTGCTCTTCAAGTGACTGATGCACCAAACTACAGAGTAGGACCCCAGTCAGGGAGGTTCCTCTATGTGCCTGAGGCACCAAACAACAGAGAAGGGCCCCAGGAAAAGGAGCCCTCTAAGTGCCTGAATGGGCAAACCCATGGAAAGAGACTGGCCAAAGAGACCTTCTGAATGCCAGCTACAAGAGGCTCGAAAAAAGATTCTGATAGGGCCATAACTCCTGCGGCGGGGGCAGTCCATGTCCCTGCACACTTGGCACCGCCAGGTCCCCTCAAGCCAAGCATCTGCACCACCCTCATGTTCAACTCTCACTGGGGCAGAGCTGCCACAGGCCAAAACAGTCTTGTGTCTATGCACACAGGGTCACTTCAGTCATGTCCGACTCTTTGTGCCCCTGTAGACTGTGGCCTGCCAGGCTTCTCTGTCAGAGAGGGGGTTCTCCAAGCGAGAATACTGGAGCATATTGGCCAAAAGTGATTGCCATCCCCTTCTAGAGCACTGTATTTCCTGCTGCCCTAGCCGCAACCCCCATGAGTACCTGGTGCTGCCAGAACTCTGTGACCCAAGTAGCTGCACCACCTCCATATCTGGCCCTCATAGGGGCAAACCCAAGCCCTCCAGGGCAGCCTCAGGAGCTAAACCCCAGTGGACAACCCACATGTAGAGGTAAAAATAAATCCACAATTGAAACCCAGGGGCAAGTGTGGCTAAGAAAGAAGACTCAAAACCTTCCCACCAGCTGCACAAGCTGTAGCTTAAATCCACACAATCAACTAAGCAGACTCTGTGTCTATGGGATATATAAAAGATTGTTCAGAGCTCCCACAAAAGAAAACACTAGTTCTGATAGCTGTGAACATTGGAGGCAAGAACAAACAGGAGTGGGACCAGATCAGAATCTGAGCTGCCTCCACAGCAGGTCCAGAGATCAGCACAGCATTGGAGGTCATCCTAGGGAGGTAAGGTGGACTGTGACTCCCAGGGAGGGAAAGGACTCTGACAGCAGTGACTCAAGAAAAACATTCACTGTTCTTATTTTTTAACTTGTTCTGTAGATTTTTTTGGATTTTTTTTCTTTCC
This sequence comes from Aepyceros melampus, assembly GCA_006408695.1. Classification (NCBI taxonomy): domain Eukaryota; kingdom Metazoa; phylum Chordata; class Mammalia; order Artiodactyla; family Bovidae; genus Aepyceros; species Aepyceros melampus. The sequence goes on from SJXQ01010508.1 coordinate 73,698, forward strand.
CTTCCCCTCTACTGTAGTTGTCAATTTCATTGGCACTAAGAAATCCAATTAAGCCATTGAGTTTTTTTTTTTTTTCCTCTGTCACATTTTTTATTGTCATAAACCTCTGCCTCTACTTGGGCTTTTGCAGGTCTATGGAGTTTTCCTTTTTTTTTTTTTCTTTCCTTGTAATTTCAATTTTTAAAACCTATTATCTTTTCTACATGCATTCTTTTATTTGCTTTTCCTACTGTTAATCCCCTTGCAGTTAATCTTTAACATATATAAATCTTCTTTATCTACCTCTATTTAACTTTGCATCTCTATTTTTTCTTTACTTTCTCTCCTTTCTTCTTAACATATTTGTTAGTTTTATTTTCATTGCTTTATTCCCCAATTGGCACCTTGCTTTAGTTTTGTTTTCCAGTTTCTGCTTTAATTAGTTTTGTTCTGGTAAATATAATTTTTGGTTTTCTTTGTTCCCTGGTCAATCTATTGTACTTTATTTTTGTTGGACTATTTTGACTTTGCTTATGGATGTATATATATGTGTGTGTGTGTGTGTGTGTGTATTAAGTCACACTTTCTATTGTTGTTAGACAATAAACCTCTGCCTCTATGTTGGGCTTTTAAGTTCTGTGGAGTTTTCTTTTTTTTTTTTTTCCTTTTTCCTTTCTTCTTACATTTTTTTCCTTTTCTCTTTTCTATAACTTTAATTTTTAATTTTCTAAAACCTATTATATTTTTTCTACATTTATTCCTTTGTTTGCCTTTCCTACTGTTCTTTTCCTCTTGCAGTTAATCTCTAATGTATACAAAGCCTCATCATCTACCTTTATTTAACTTTGCATATCTATTTTTTCTTTTCTGTCATTCCTTTCCTCTCAACATATTTGTTGATTTTGTTTTCATTGCTTTATTCCCCACTTGGCACCTTGCTTTAGTTTTGTTTTCCAGTTTGTGCTTAAGTTAGCTTTGTTCTTAACTGGTAAATATAATTTTTTATTTCCTTTGTTCACCAGGTCAATCTACTGTACTTTATTTTTGTTGGACTATTTTCACTTTGCTCATGGATGTATACATATAGGTGTATATTTCATTATTTAGTTATTAATTGCCTAATTTCATAACTTCCATTTGTCTGGGGTTCATCTTTGGTTTCTCATTTTTGGATATTTCTTTTAATCTCATTTAATGCCATAACAAACCCTTATGGAATCTTTGTTCCTGACCAGAGATTAAGCCATGAGCCTTTGGAATGGGACCACTGAATCCAAGATCCTAGACTACCAAAGAACTAACCCTAGGGAGTATCAAACACTGAAAACTCACACAAAGGAAACCACTTGAATACAAGACCTGGCATCACCCAATCACCAGTAACACCCTGTGCAGGACACCTCATTTAAACAACAAACAAAGCAAAAATACAAACCCAATCATCAGTAGACAGGATTACCACCTCACTCAGCCTTGCCCATCAGAGGAAAAACACACGTAGGACTAATTCACCATGCATTAAGCTCGCACAAACAACTGGACCAAACTCAGGAAGGCAGAAACCGAAAGGAAAAAGTATTCAACCTTCGTCAAGGAAATAATTCAACTTCCCTTGGTGCCTGGGAAAGTGAAAGTGAAGTGAAAGAAAGTTAAGTCGCTCAGTCATGTCCAACTCTTTGCGACCCCATGGACTGTAGCCACCAGGCTCCTCCGTCCGTGGGATTCTCCAGGCAAGAATACTGGAGTGGGGTGCCATTTAGGAGACCTCAAACACAGTAACTTAAAAAATAATAATATAATAATGAAAAGGCAGAGAAATATTGCATGAATGAAGGAATAAACTAGAAACACGGAAGTCCAAATAAATGAAGAGGAAATAGGCAAAATACCTGAAAAAGAATTCAGAATAATGATAGGAAGATGAAGAAAAACCTTGAAAACAAAATGGGGAAAATGCAAGAATCAATTAACAAAGACCTAGAAAAACTGAAGAATAAACATACAGAGACAAACAACACAATTACTGAAGTTAGAAATATTCTAGAAGGAATCAATAGCATAATATCTGAAGCAGAAGAAGAAATAGGTGAGCTGGAAGATAAAATGGTAGAAATAAATTCTGAAAGCAGAATAAAGTAAAAAGAATGAAAAGAGCTGAGGACAGTCTCAGAGACCTCTGGGACCACATCAAACAGACCAACATTTGAATTATAGGAGTCCCAGAAGAAGAGAAAAAGAAAGGGTATGAGAAAATTTTTTAAGAGATTATATTTGAAGATTTCCCCAACAAGGAAAAGGAAATAGTCAATCGAGTCCAAAAGGCACAAAGAGTCCCATACAGGATAAACCCAAAGAGAAACACGCCAAGACACATACTAATCAAACTAACAAAGACTAAACACAAAGAAAGAATATCAAAAACATCAAGGGAGAAGCAACAAGTAACATACAAGGGAAACCCCATACACTTAACAGCTGATATTTCAGCAGAAGCTCTGCAGGCCAGAAGGGAATGGCAGAATATATTTAAGTAATGAAAGGGGAAAATCTACAACCAAGTTTACTGAACCTGGCAAGGGTCTCACTCAAAGTTGATGGAGAAATAAGAAGCTTTTCAGACAAGCAAAAGTTAACAGAATTCAGTACCACTGAACCAGCTTTACAACAAATGTTGAAGGGACTTATGTAGTCAAGAAATACAAGAGAAAAAAGAAAGATCTACAAAATAAACCCCAACAATTAAGAAAATGGTAATAAGAAAATATATATCAATAATTACTTTAAATAAATGTAAATGGATTAAATGTTCCAACCAAAAGACACAGATTGGCTGAATGGATGCAAAAGCAAGACTCATATATATGTTGTCTATAAGAAACCCATTTCAGACCTCAAGTCACATATAGACTGAAAGTGAGAGGGTGGAAAAATATATTCCATGCAAATGGGAAACAAAAGAAAGCTCAAGTAGCAATCCTTATATCAGACAAAATAAACCTTAAAATAAAGATTATAAGAGATAAGGAAGAACACTACGTAATGATCAAGGGATCAATCCAAGAGAAAGACATAACAATTGTAAATATCTATGCACCCAACATAGGAGCACCTCAATACATAAGAGAAACACTAGCTGACATAAAAGGAGAGATTGACAGTAACACAATAACAGTAGGAGACTTTAACACCCCACCCACACCAATGGACAGATCATCAAAACAGAAAATTAATAAGGAAACACAAGTCTTAAATGATACATTAGATGAGATGGAGCTCACTGATATCTTCAGGACATTCCATCCAAATGCAGAAGAATACACCTTCTTCTCAAGTGCACATGGAACATTCTCCAGGGTAGACCACATCTTGGGTCACAAATCAAACCTCAGTACATTTAAGAAAATTGAAATTGTATCAAACATCTTCTCCAATCACAATGCTATGAGACTAGATATCAATTACAAGAAAAAAACTGTAATGAACACAAACACATGGAGATAAATCAACACATTTCTAAATAACCAACAGGTTACTGAAGAAATAAAAGGAGAATCAAAGAATTTCTAGAAACAAATGACAGTGAAAACACAACAACTCAAAACCTTTGGGATGCAGCAAAAGCAGTTCTAAGAGGGAAGCTTATAGCAATACAATCTTGCCTCAAGAAACAAGAAAAACATCAAATAGATAACGTAACTTTACACCTAAAACAACTGGAAAAAGAAGAACAACAAAAAAAAATTAGTAGAAGGAAAGAAATCATAAAGATCCAGTCATAAAGAAATGAAAAAGAAATGAAAAAAACAACAATAAAGATTAATAAAACTAAAAGTTGTTTCTTTGAGAAGATAAAATTAACAAACATTTAGCCAGACTCATCAAGAAAGAAAGAGAGAAGAATCAAATCAACAAAATAGAAATGTAAAACAAGAAGTTACAACAGACAATGCAGAAATACATATGATTATAAGAGACTATTATCAACAACTATCTGGCAATAAAATGGATAACCTGGAAGAAATGGACAGATTCTTACAAAAGTTCAATTGTCCAAGACTGAACCAGGAAGAAATAGAGATTATGAGCAACCCAATTACAAGCATTGAAGCAGTGATCAAAAACCTCCCAAACAACAAAAGCCCAGGACCAAATGGCTTCACAGGAGAATCTTATCAAACATTTAGAGAAGAGCTAATGCTTATACTTCTAAAACTCTTTCAAAATGTTGCAGAGGAAGGAACACTTCCAAACTCATTCTATGAGGCCAACATCACTCTGACTCCAAAACCAGACAAAGACAACACACACAAAAAAGAAAACTACAGGTCAATATCACTGATGAACATAGATGCAAAAATCCTCAATAAAATTTTAGCAAACACAATTCAGCAACACATCAAAAAGCTTATATACCGTGATCAACTTGGGTTTATTCCAGGAATGTAAGGATTCTTCAATATACACAAATCAATCAATGTGATACACCATAGTAACAAACTGAAAGATAAAATCCATATGATAAATTTCAATAGATGCAGAAAAAGCCTTTGACAAAATTTAGCACCCATTTATGTTAAAACTCTTCAAAAAATAGGCATAGAAGGACCTACCTCAACATAGTAAAGGCCATATATAGTAAGCCTACAGCAAACATTATTGTCAATGATGAAAAACTGAAAGCATTCCCCCTAAGATCAGGAACAAGACAAGGGTGTTTACTTTCACCACTATGATTCAACATAGTTCTGGAAGTCCTAGCTATAGCAATCAGAGAAGATAAAGAAATAAAAGCAATCCAGATCAAAAAAGAAGTAAATCTCTCACTGTTTGCAGATGACATGATACTGTACACAGAACACTCTAAAGGTAGTATGAGAAAATTACTAGAGCTAATCAGTGAATCTAGCAAAGTTGCAGGATACAAAACCATACTCAGAAATCCCTCACATTTCTATATACTAACAATGGAAAATAAGAAAGAGAAATTAAGGAATCAATCCCATTCACCATTGCAACAAAAATAATTAAATATCTAGGAATAAACTTACCTAAGGAGACAAAAGAACAGTACACAGAAAATTATAGGACACTGATGAAAGAAATCAAAGATGACATAAACAGATGGAAAGATATTCCATGTTCCTGGGTCAGAAGAATCAATATTGTGAAAATGACTATGCTACAAAATGCAATCTACAGATTCAGTGGGATCCCTATCAAATTACCAATGGCATTTTTCACAGAACTAGAACAAAAATTTTCACAATTCATATGGAAACACAAAAGACCCCAAATAGCCAAAGCAGTCTTGAGAAAGAAGAATGGACCTGGAGAAATCAACCTTCCTGACTTCAGATTATACTACAAAGTTACAGTCATCAAAACAGTATGGTACTAGCACAAAAACAGAAATATAAAACAATGGAGGAAGATATAAAGCCCAGAAATAAACTCACACACCTAATGGTACCTTATTTTTGACAAAGGAGGCAAGAATATACAATGGAACAAAGACAGCCCCTTCAATAAATGGTGCTGGGAAAACTGGACAGCTACATGTAAAAGAATGAAATTAGAACACTTCCTAACACCACAAAAAAAATAAAGTTAAAATGTATTAAAGACCTAAATATAAGACCAGAAACTATAAAACTCTTAAAGGAAAACATAGGCAGAACACTAGATGACACAAATCAAAGCAAGATCCTCAATGACCCACCTCCTAAAGTAACAGAAATAAAAACAAAAGTAAACAAGTGGGATCTGATTAAACAGAAAAGCTTTTGCATGGCAAAGGAAACTATAAGCAAGGTAGAAAAGACAACCTTCAGAATGGGAGGAAATAATAGCAAATGAAACAACTGACAAAAGATTAACTTCCAAAATATACAAGCAGCTCATACAACTCAATACCAGAAAAACAAACAACCCAATCAAAAAGTGGGAAAAAGACCTAAACATACATTTCTCCAAAGAAGACATACAGATGGCTAACACATGAAAAAATGCCCAACATTGCCAATTATTAGAGAAATGCAAATCAAAACTACAATGAGATATCGTCTCACACTGGTCAGAATGGAATGCTGGAGAGGGTGTGAAGAAAAGGGAACACTCTTGCACTGTTGATGGGAATATATATTGATACAGTCACTATGGAGGACAGTATGGAGATTCCTTAAAAAACTAGGAATAAACCTAGTTTATTCATATGACCCAGCAATCCCACTTCTAGGCATATACCCTGAGGAACCAGGGTTGAAAAAGACACGTGTCCCATTGTTCATTGCAGCACTATTTGCAATGACTAGAACATGGAAGCAACCTAGATGTCCATCAACAGATGGATGAATAAAGAAGTTGTGGTACATATACACAATGGAATATTACTCAGCCATAGAAAGGAATGCATTTGAGTCAGTTCTGATGAGGTGGATGAACCTAGAACCTACTACACAGAGTGAAGTGAGTCAGAAGGAGAAAGATAAATATCATATTCTAACACATATATACAGAATCTAGAAGAAGGATGCTGAAGATCTTATTTACAGGGCAGCAATGGAGAAACAGAGAGAATAGACTTACGGACATGCAGAGAGGGTAGGAAAGGATGAGATCATGGAAAGAGTAACATGGAAACTGACATTACCCTATGTAAAATAGATAGCCAATGGGAATTTGCTGTATGGCTCAGGGAACTCAAAGAAGGGCTCTGTATCAGCCTAGAGGGGTGGGATGGGAGGGAGACGGGAGGGAGGTTCAAAAGGGAGGGGATGTATGTGTACCTATGGCTGACTCATGTTGAGGCTTGACAGAAAACAGCAAAATTCTGTAAGGCAATTTTCCTTCAATTAAAAAAATAAATAATTTTTTTAAAAAGAAACAAAATCTCCTGTGAGGCCCAACAGTATATTCCCCTTGGGCCACCAGAGCTGTGTGCTCCAAAGGCGCTCTCTATGTGGCTCTAGGAGCTCTTCTGTTAGGGTGACTACTGTGGGTGTGCTGGTAGGCTTGGCTGGCTCCTGGCCTGGTTGGTTGCCATGCCCAGCCTAATGTGGAGACTTGTGGCTATTGGAAAGTATGGAGGGTCTTGACACAGTTGTCTGCATTGCCTGGAAGTTCTGGTCTTGTTGCTGCCTTGCTGCTGAGCAGGCTCAGGTCACACTCTTGGCTTCACTGCCCCCGGGGCTAGTAGGGGCCCATTGGTCGGCAGAGCCAATCCTAGGATGGCTGACTGTGGGGCTGAAAATTCCCGGAGCTGGTGTCAGCCTGCTGACAGTGGAAGTCATGACTGCGGGTGTCAAGGCTGCTGTCAGACTGCTGATGGATGAGCTAGTTTCTGACATGGCTGGCTGTGGGGTCTGAGATGTCTTCAACTGGTGTCAGCTGGCTGATGGGTGCAGCTGGATCCCAGGGTGGCTGGCTGAAGAACCCAAACTGTCCTAAAACTATTCCCAGCCCACTGGTAGACAGATCCATGTCCTGAGGTCTCTGTTAACCATATTCTCTAAACTTTTTTTTTTTTTGCTTAAAAAGTATTTCACTTTTATGTATACACACACAGACACACACACACACAAACATATACAAAATAATAGTGCAGACAGAAAAGTGGTGTGAAATTCAAGCCAGTTATCCTGCTGTTTGTCCTTAGTTCTTGAAAAATGTTTGGTTGGGAAAATAGAAGATATTGATTTGTTGCAGCATTTAATGCTCATCTTGCCTTAGTACTACAAATATTCAAGTTTAATATAATGAGAAACGACATTTTCACAGACATAGTCGTGAAGGGAAAACATGTTTGAGATACATACAAGGATTAGCACCAATAGTAATATCTTTCATTTAATGAGTGTCCATTATATTCCTGGCACTGTATTTGTGCTGAGTGAGTGAGTGTTAGAGGCTCAGTCCTGTCTGACTCTTTTGACCCCATGGGCTATAGCTCGCCATGCACCTCTGTCCATGGAATTCTCCAGGCAAGAATACTGGAGTGGGTAGCCACTTCTTTCTCCAGCAGACCTTCCCCAGCCAGGGATTCAACCGGGTTCTCCCGCATTGCCGGCAGATTCTTTTCCATCTGAGCCACCAGGGAAGCCCTGTATTTGTGCTAAGCCATCTGTGTGTCATGCTCATACTGGGGCAGGTGGTAACTCATCGCCTAAGGCAGGGCCAGCAGAGGGGTCCACTCCCCATGGGGCCCACGAGCTTCGCCCTCTCAGCCCTGACCGCCCTCAAAGCTGAGGCAGACCCCGGGGCCAGGCTATGGTGCAAGTTCGCCTTCCAGCCAGCTCTGTGTGCCAGTGGACCGCTGGAAGCCCGGAGGGGCTCAGTTTTCATTTGGGGCCCTACGAAAGGCTTTGAACTTGCTCAGAGTTGTGGGGTTAAGCCACAAATTTCTGGTGGCATTTGGGAAACGTGAAAAACGTCAAAGACAAATTGGTGCTGGCAGCTACTAGATCGTGGTGAATCACCCACAGGCAGCCCTCAGATAAACTGATGAGCAAAACGAGAGAAATGGAGGTATGGACAACTGACCCGACATCTGCCTCTCCGGGATCTTACCTTGTGTATGGCAGTTCCTCTGTTGGAGTCTGGGGGAGGAAGGCATGAAAGAGGAGCACAGAGAGGCTAGACTCGATGGAGAGTCGTCCGGAAGATCTTAGCTGTGCCTCTTCTCCAAGGGACTAGGGCACAGCCGAAGGAGGGGAGGGACTCCGTGTTTCTCCTGCTGCTTCATGATAAGCCAGGTTATTCAGATTATAAGAGTGGAAAAAAAAAAAAAAAAACTTGGACATTTTGCCTTTTCTAGTAGAGAGTAACTCTGGAGTAAAAAACATTTGTCTGTAGGGGTCTTTCCCTGTCCCCTGATTTCCAGTCCCTAGGCAATCTGCTAATTGCTTCACTGTGCTACTCCTGGAACACAGCGTTCTTCTGGGAGGAACCAAAGACCAGTGGAAGCGTTTTACCATCACTTCTGAAGTGGCCTGCTGTGGAACAGAACCCCAGCTTAGAGGCTCTGGGATCTTTCCTCAGGCCTCCTGTGCCTTCAGCATCCCTTTCCTCCAGAATCTTCTTACCCGCCTCTTCTTTCCTTTAGGGTCCCCCAAAGTCTTTTCATTTGCTTGTTCATCATCTGTGCGCCTCAAACAGTGATCACCTTCCATGTGCCTGATGCTGCCAGATGCTTCCTAGCCAAGACCTCATTTCACTTCATAGTAATCTCCTGGGTAGAAAGTATGGGGGAGGAACCTTGCAGAAAAACAAGACTCTGGTTAGATAACATGTTCAAGCTCTTTAAAAAAATTTTTTTTATTGTGGTAAAAGTGACATAACATAAAGCATATTGCTTAACCACATTTAACTGTAAAGTTCAGTAGCACTAAGTACACTCACATTGTTGTGCAATTCTCACCATCAGCCCTCTCCAGAAGTTTTCACCTTCCTAAGCTGAAACTCTGTCCCCATTAAACACTAACTCCTCATACCTCACCGCCACCACCCCACACATGGCCCTGGCATCTATGTTATCAACTAGTGTGTTTTCTGACTATGAATTTGACTATTCTAGGTATCTTCTAGAAGTGGAATCAAACAGTTTTTGTCTGCATCTACTATATATTGGAATGCATTTTTAAGGTTAACTTAATACATCCTACAAACAGGTTATACCTTCTTTTTTTCCCTGTGCTATACAATAGGTTCTCATTAGTTATCTATAATACAAAAGACCCTGATGCCGGGAAATATTGAGGGCAGGAAGAAAAGGGCATAACAGAGAATGAGATGGTTGGATGGCATAACTGATTCAGTGGACCTGAATTTGAGCAAATTCCAGGAGATAATGAAGGACAGGGAAGCCTGCCATGCTGCAGTCCATGGGGTCTCAAAGAGTCAGACATGACTTAGTGACCAACAATATATAGTAGGGTACCAGGTGTCCCTGGTGATAAAGAACCCACCTGCCAATGTAGGAACATAAGAAACACAGGTTCAATCCCTGGGTCAAGAAGATCCCCTGGAGGAAGGCATGGCAACCAACTCCAATTTTCTTACCTAGAGAATCCCCATGAACAGAGGGGCCCGGTGGGCTACAATCCACAGGCTTCCCAAAGAATCAGACACGACTGAGCACACATCCCAGTACAACTTATAAAGTAGATTTCATTATTTGCATTTTGACAAGCATTGAAAAGTGAAAGTGAAATCATTCAGTCTTCTAGAAATAGAAAAGACATTTTTCAAAATACTCCTGTAAAGATTAATTCTAGTATGCTGCAGTCCATGGTCACAAAGAGTTGGGCCCCCTTTGGTTGCAAAGAGTTGACTTAGCAACTGAACAACATAAAGATTAATATATCATCTTATTAGTATTAGATTGATCACTTATTATCAGAGAAATGCACATCAAGACCACGAGGTACCATTTCACACCAGTCAGAATGGCTGAGATCCAAAAGTCTGCAAGCAATAAATGCTGGAGAGGGTGTGGAGAAAAGGGAACCCTCTTACACTGTTGGTGGGAATCCAAACTAGTGCAGCCACTATGGAAAACAGTGTGGAGATTCCTTAAAAAATTGCAAATAGAACTGCCATATGACCCAGCAATCCCACTGCTGGGCATACACACCGAGGAAACCAGAACTGAAAGAGACGCATGTACCCTAATGTTCACTGCAGCACTGTTTATAATAGCCAGGCATGGAACAAACTAGATGTCCATCAGCAGAGGAATGGATAAGAAAGCTGTGGTACATATACACAATGGAGTATTACTCAGCCATTAAAAAGAATAAATTTGAGTCAGTTCTAATGAGATGGATGAAACTGGAGCCAATTATACAGAGTGAAGTAAGCCAGAAAGAAAAACACCAATCCAGTATACTAACACATATATATGGAATTTAGAACGAAGGTAATGATAACCCTGTATATGAGACAGCAAAAGAGACACAGATGTATAGAATGGACTTTTGGACTCTGAGGGAGAGGGAGAGGGTGGGATGATTTGGGAGAATGGCACTGAAACATATATAGTATCATGTAAGAAACGAACCACCAGTCTATGTTCGATGCAGGATACAGGATGCTTGGGACTGGTGCACGGGGATGATCCAGAGAGTTGATATGGGGTGGGAGGTGGGGAGGGGCGCAGTTCAGGATTGGGAATTCATGTACACCTGAGACGCATTCATGTCAATGTATGGCAAAACCAATACAGTAATGTAAAGTAAAATAAAGTGAAAATAAAAAAAATTTTTTTTTAAATATTAGACTGTATAATAGCATACCATGTCCTGAAAGCAAGCTTTGAAACTATAGGAAAGGCCATGCAGGAAAAGAAAACAGATCATACACATAAAATTTAGGCCACAGAGAGCACACTTAGCCTGCTTCATATTTTTTCCCAAGGCCAACCATGAATGTGATTCAAGGGATTCGATCTGATAGATGGAGTGCATAAAGAACTGTGGATGGAGGTTCATGACATTGTACAGGAGGTGGTGATCAAAACCATCCACAAGAAGAAGAAATGCAAAAAGGCAAAATGATTGTCAGAAGAGAGCTTGCAAACAGCTGAGAAAAGTAGAGCAGCAAAAGGCAAAGGAGAAAAGGAGAGATATAGCCATCTGAATGCAGGGTTCCAAAGAATAGCAAGGAGAGATAAGAAAGCCTTCCTCAGGGATCAGTGCAAAGAAATAGAGGAAAACAACAGAATTTGAAAGATAGACATCTCTTCCAGAGACAGCAATGGCAACCCACTCCAGTGTTCTTGCCTGGAGAATCCCAGGGATGGGGAGCCTGGTGGGCTGCCGTCTATGGGGTCCCACAGAGTCAGACATGACTGAAGCGACTTAGCAGCAGTAGAGAACTCATCAAGAAAATTAGATACCAGGGGAACATTTCATTCAAACCTGAGTGCAATAAAGGACAAAAACAGTACAGACCTAACAGAATAAGAAGACATTAAGAAGTGTCAAAAATACACAGAACTATACAAAAAAGATCTTAACCACCCAGATAACCACGACGGTGTGATCACTCACCTAAAGACGTTTACTCCTTGGAAGGAAAGTTATGACCAACCAAGATAGTATATTCAAAAGCAGAGACATTACTTTGCTGACTAAGGTCAGCAAAGTCAAAGTGATCCTTAGAAAGCATCACTATGAACAAAGCTAGTGAAGGAGATGAAATTCCAGCTGAGATATTTCAAATCCTAAAAGATGATGCTGTGAAAGTGCTGTACTCAATATGCCAGAAAGTTTGAAAAGCTCAACAGTGGCCATAGGACTGGAAAAGGTCATTGTTCATTCCAATCCCAAAAAAAGGCAATGACAAAGAATGCTCAAGTTCAGTTCAGTTCAGTTCAGTCACTCAGTCGTGTCTGACTTTTTGTGACCCCATGAATCATAGCACACCAGGCCTCCCTGTCCATCACCAACTCCTGGAGTTCACTCAAACTCATGTCCATCGAGTCGGTGATGCCATCAGCCAGCTAATCCTCTGTCATCCCCTTCTCCTCCTGCCCCAATCCCTCCCAGCATCAGGGTCTTTTCCAATGAGTCAACTCGCATGAGGTAGCCAAAGTATTGGAGTTTCAGTTTCAGCATCAGTCCTTCCAATGAACACCCAGGACTGATCTCCTTTAGGATGGACTGGTTGGATCTCCTTGCAGTCCAAGGGACCCTCAAGAGTCTTCTCCAACACCACACTTCAAAAGCATCAATTCTTTGGTGCTCAGCTTTCTTCACAGTCCAACTCTCACATCCACNCAAAAAAAAGTAGAGTTGGCCTATAATCCATCAATCCCTCCCCTGGGCATGCAGAAAAGACACAAACTTGAATTTGAAAAGATACATGCACCCCAGTGTTCATAGTTGCACTGTTTACAAAAGCCAAGACATGGAAGCAAACTAAACGTCCATCCACAGATGAATGGGTAAAGAATATATGGTACACATACACAGTGGAATATTACTCAGCTATAAAAAAAAAATAATGCCACTGCAACAACGTGGATGGTCTTGGAGGGTACCAAGCTAAGTAAACTAAGAGAGCAAAAGACAAATATCATATGATATCATATATGGGATCTGGAAAAAAAAAGACTTATTTACAAAACTGAAATTGACTCACAAACATAGGAAACAAACTGCTACCAAAGGCCTTGATAACAAAGTTACCAAAGGCGCAAGGGAAAGGGAGGGATAAATTAGGAGTTTGGGTTTAACCGACACATACTACTATGATAACAACATATAAAAATAAACAACACAGACTTACTGTATAGCACAGGGAACTTTACAAGATACTCAATATCTTAAATAACCAATAATGAAAAAGAATCTGAAAAAGAATACATATTATATATATATATATATATATATATATATATATACACACACACACACACATACACATATATATGTATATGGCCTTCCCTGGTGGCTCAGATGGTAAACAATTTTCCAGCAAGGCAGGAGACCTGGGTTCAATCCCTGGGTCAAGAAGATCCCCTGGAGAAGGGAATGGCTACACCCCAGTATTCTCGGCTGGAAAGTCCCACAGACAGAGGAGCCTGGTGGATTACAGGCCATGGGGTTGCAAAGAGTCAGACATGACTGAAGCAACTTAGCAAGCATGTGTATATATAGCTAATCACTCTTGCCTGAAATTAATACAATAGTGTAGACAAACTAATTTCAAAAAGAAAATACTCTAAACTTTTACCACAAAAGCAGGCACAGACAATTGGTAAATGAATGGGCATTGCTGTGTTCCCCATAAACTTTATTTTTAAATATCAGTGGCAGGACAGACTTGTCCAGCAAGCCACAGTTTACATGAATGGCTACACCCCAGTATTCTCGGCTGGAAAGTCCCACAGACAGAGGAGCCTGGTGGATTACAGGCCATGGGGTTGCAAAGAGTCAGACATGACTGAAGCAACTTAGCAAGCATGTGTATATATAGCTAATCACTCTTGCTGAAATTAATACAATAGTGTAGACAAACTAATTTCAAAAAGAAAATACTCTAAACTTTTACCACAAAAGCAGGCACAGACAATTGGTAAATGAATGGGCATTGCTGTGTTCCCCATAAACTTTATTTTTAAATATCAGTGGCAGGACAGACTTGTCCAGCAAGCCACAGTTTACATACTTCATGTGTACAGCAACCAGTTTGGGGAGATCCCTTGGAGGAGGACATGGCAACCCAGTCCAGGATTCTTGCCTGTAGAATCCCCATGGACAGTGAAGCCTGGCAGGTTGCAGTCCATGGGTCTCAAAGAGTTGGACATGACTGAGTGATTAAGCAGAGCACAGTGGGCTAGGTACTCTCATATGCTCCCACATGTTCACATATTTTTAAAATAGAAACTTTTAGAAAACAATTTCCTGAAAGTTTATGATTTCCTTTATTTGGGGGGAGGGGGGTGGGGGTTGGGGAGAGAGAAGGTGATATGAATATCCATGTAAAGCAGACGTGGATGATAGCAGGCCCACAAGTAAGAAAATTTCTTCCCCTACAAGGACACTGAGTACAACACCCTGAGTCACACTCACAGCATGCCAAGCAGTATTTCTCTTCTCCTGTGACTATTATCAAGCCAAGTAGTAGAATCTTGCAAGTAAAAATTTGTAATGTAGTTCATTTTCCAATGCATCCATCCTTTCTATGCATTTTACTCAATACTTGGAGTTACTTGTCCTATGAAAAATATGGCTTTGTACTAGTTAGCACTGATATTCTGACATGTATCCATCTCATTGGTTCTCAATCCTGGCTGCATATTAAAATCAGTTGACAACTTAAGGGAAAAAAAAAAATCTATGGCTTAAAACTAGCTTAGACTAATTAAATCAGGCTCTCTTGGGGTGTGGCCCAGGTGTTTTTGAAGTGCCCCAGAAAGATTTAACGGTGTAGTAGGTTTGAGAACCACTGAAGTATCTGATGGCCCCAATGAGAAGCGTGCATAATTAAGTCAGAAATGTTCAATCTGCCTAATATAGTCAGGAAGAAAAAAATTATGGTTTTGGTAAAAATTGGTATTTCTCACATAGTTGTTAGTTTATTAAATATGAGATGGCATTTTCCTAAAGCTTACAAATAAAAACATCTCTCCTGAATATTTAGCATTCATACATAAAAATGGGCTTCCTTGTGGCTCAACTGGTAAAGAATGTGCCTGTGATGGATGTGAGAGACAGAAAAAAAAAAAAAAATCCACTGACCTGTGCTAGCAGGTTCTTATTACTTTGGCCCCAAAATGCTATTTGAGTCTTTCCAATGGTCTCCTTCACCTGCATTGTCAGGAACAGTTTTTATAAAGAGGAAACAATTACTTGTGTCTAATACTTGGCCAAAGCTGTTCTTTAAATCTGCCCTCTGCTTCACTAGGGAATCCCCATCTGTTAGATGCTCTTAGATAAGTGGCAAAGTTTGCCAAGACTTGCTGTGTATTTTTGGAATGCTGTATATTTTTGGAATGTTAACCTTTCTTCCCCCATCCTATATTGCATTATCGACCAAAACTCTTAATAACATGCCAACTGTTCCTAGTCTAGATAGGGGATGAAATTATTCTATAATGCATTTCAGTATTTTCACAACTTAAAAAAATTCTAATGGCAACTAACACTTCCCCATAAAGAATTCTAAAGTTTGCCCATCATAGAGCTAAAAATAAATCTAAAAAATTAAATTCCTCTTTTTCTATGTAGCATTTTCATCTCTGTGGGGGATGGCACCATCTATTTTGTCCCTTCAGTGAACAACTTTCTACATTACCTTTTATTCTTTATATTTCTCACATATAATTTTAATTCAATAATATCTTCTATTAGCTATTTCTTCCTTTCCATCTCTACAAATTCTTAATGATTGCTGACCTGAATTGCTGAAACATATTTCCTATCTGCGGCTCTGCTTCTAAACCTACTGCCCTCTAATTAAGCCAAAATGACATGACTAAAATCACATTTTTCTGATTCACTATTGTATTTCATTAAAATCACTCCCCTTAAACTCTCCACTAGTCAGCTGATACATTCCTATCAAATTTGGGTAACAAACCTTATCCAAAGCTCAGAGCATGTCATTGCATCATTTTTCTCCAGTTTCCTTCTCATTCTTCAGCTACCCTCTCTGCTCCAAAAAATATTCTTTATACCTTGGTACTATTTTCCCCTTTCTACACTCCAATCCAGTATTTGCAATTTTTTAAAGTATTCCTCTTATCTCTGCATGATGTGTATGGTATATCTTACAAAGTATTGTGAGAATACAATGTTTTATTTAGAATGGTAAACTACCTCTAACCTCCTATGTTTTTGTGGTAGGTCGCTCCAGTTGCATCTGACCTTTTGCAACCCTATGGACCATACCCAGCCAGACTACTGTGTCCATGGGATTCTCCAAGCAAGAATACTGGAGTGGGTTCCTTCTCCAGGGGTCTTCCTGATGCAGGGATTGAACTTGTGTCTCTCATGCCTCCTACATTGGGAGGCAGGTTCTTTACCATTAGCACCACCTGAGAAGGCCTAAGCATAATAAGATAAAATCTGAAAGAGCAAAACAGTACTACCTTCTTCCTGGATGGGGAGCATGTGAAGATGTAGGTAAAGAACTTAACAGTGGGTCATGAAATCAAGCTAGAATATAAGCTCCTGTGGATCTAATGCACATATGCACATTTTTATTTGAGTGCTGTTTTGCTCATTGCTATAGCTCCAGAACACAGAATTTTAGCTTATACTGCTAAGTCACTTCAGTCGTGTCCGACTCTGTGCGACCTCATAGACGGCAGCCCACCAGGCTCCCCCGTCCCTGGGACTAATCAGTCAATAAATATTTGTTGAGGACACTGATCTATAAATGTGTATATACTCCCATAAGATTGACCCATACTTACAGTGCAGAGACACTATACAGATCACATGATAATATTCTCACCATGATTTTAACTATACCTATTTTTGTGCAATGTTGAGTCAGTAACTATTTATTTGAATACTTATACATTCCATTGACTTCCCTGGTGGCTCAGAGTTAAAGCGTTTGCCTCCAATGCGGGAGACCTGGGTTCGATCCCTGGGTCGGGAAGATCCCCTGGAGAAGGAAATGGCAACCCACTCCAGTATTCTTGCTTGGAGAATCTCATGGACTGAGGAGCCTGGTGGGCTGCAGTCCATGGGGCCACAAAGAGTCGGACACGACTGAGTGACTTTACTTACTTATACATTCCATTTATCATTCTATGTGTGCTTGTGTACTAAGTTGCTTCAGTTGTACCTGACTCTTTGTGACTGTATGGACTGTAGCCCTCCAGGCTCCTCTGTGCATGGGATTCCCCAGGTAAGAATACTAGAATGGGTTGCCATGCCCTCCTCCAGGAGATTTTCCCAACCCAGGGATCGAACTGGAGTCTCTTATGTCTCCTGCATTGGCAGGCAGGTTCTTTACCACTGGCACCACCTGGGAAGCCCATGTATTAATCCATAAGTGAAGTTAATTATCTTGTCCCTTTGGGTTTCTCTAACTGAATATCACAGGGACTGGATAGGTTATACACAACAGAAATGTATGTCTCATAGTTCTGGAGGGTGGGAATTCCAAGATAAAGGCTATGGCAGGTTCAGCATCCAGTAAAAGTTTGCTTTCTGGTTCATAGACAGCTGACATTTTGCTGTGTCTTAACACAGTGCAAGGGGCAGAAGGGTTTCCTAGGGTCTCTGTCATAAGGGCACTAAGCCCATTCATAAGAGTTCTGCCAATTCCCAAAGGCCCTACCTCCAAATACATTAGGGGTTCAATTTCAACATGCGAATTTTGGAGAGATACAAAATTAGCAGTTATTAAGGGAATAGCCAAAAGAAAAGAAAATGTCACTGATGTTTTTTTCACCTAGAAATAAATGAGGGATATTATCTTAAAGTTTGAAAGAGGGATTTAATTCTACATTCCTATAAGTCACAAGCCAAGTATCAGTTATGGTCAATATATTTATTTTCTCAAGTCAGTATTAGAGACATCCATGAGCATCATACATTTATGAAGCTGCTTTTTCGAACTTAGAATGCAAATTACGTGTTTGCTACTGCATCAGGTAAAGTTGTGGGTTTATAATATTGTTAGTAGTTACTAGAAATAAACAAATTATAGATACAGCAGTCATTAACCATAAATAAAACATATATTATTTCTTAAACAAAGAGAAAGATTTTTTCAAAAAAATGTAAAAAATGCAGAATTCAACAAATGACAAAGGAAAGCATTTCACACAAAATTTCTTCAATTGCCAATGACTCAAATTGGATCTCAGTGGTCATTCTGTAGGAACAGAATACGGTATTGACTACCAAAGAACAGACTAAGTATGTTGAGACTATGAGCACAATGGGAAGAAAGTGAAAGTGTTAGTTGCTTCAGTCATGTCCAACTCTTTGTGACCCCATGAACTGTAGCCCTCAAGGTTCCTCTGTCCATGGAATTGTCCAGGCAAGAATACTGGAGTGGGTAGCCATTCCCTTCTCCAGGGGATCATCCCAACCCAGGGATCAAACCTGGGTATCTTACATTGTAGGCAGATTCTTTACTATGTGAGCCACTAGGGAAGCCCCAACACAATGAGAGGAGGGTACCTTCAAATTTTAAGCATTGAAATAGTTTCATGAGATCAGATTCTTTCCGTGTCTTTGTACCTATTTTATGTTTTAGGAATTTAAAGAAATTCAATTACATTTTAGTACTTTAATTGCCACAGAAGTTATAAATTGTCTTTAATGATAATTCATTTAAAGGTCTTATTCTGACCCTCTGGAGAGAGGTGAGAGACATCAAACTGATACTCAGGAAGTCAAACCTATATTGTTACTTTTTGTCCTGATGCCTTTGAAGCCATGGACAGAGAGAGAGAGCCTCTCTGAACAATTTAGCACTGCACTTTGGGGGTGTAATGGTTGATTTTGTATGTCAACTTGACTAAACCAAGAGGTACCCAGACATCATTCTAGGTGTATCTGTGAGAGTGTTTCTGGATAAAAGAAACAACTGAATCAGTAGACCAAAGAAAGCAGATTGCCCTCCTTAGTGGAACGGGCATCATCCAATCAATTGAAGATCTAAATTGAACAAAAATGCTGAATTAGAGGAAACTCCTCCTGCCTGACTACTGAGCTGGGACATTGATCTCTTTTGACTTTTAGACATAGATTAAAACACTCACTATTCCTGAATCTCATGCTTGCTGGCATTTGGACTGGAACTTACACCATAAGAATCTGTGGTTCTCAGACCTTTGGATTTAAAGTGAAGCTATATATCAGCTCTCCTAGGTGTCCAGCTTGCCAACTGCATATCTTGGGATTTCTGCCTCCATAATGCATAATCCAATTAGTTACAGTAAATACCTTTTAGATAGACTGATAAAAAGATATGCTTATAGATAGATACCTAAAATATATTTCCTGTAGGTTCTGAGGCCTGGTTTTTTGGACTTACCTGGTGGCTCAGATGGTAAAGAATCTGCCTACAATGCAGGGAATCCCCACTCCAATCTTCTTGCCTAGAGAAGTCTATGGACAGAAGAGCCTGGAGGGTTACAGTTCATGGGATTGCAGAGTCGGACAGGACTAAGCGACTAAAACTTTTACTTCCTGGTTTCTCTGGAGTACCCTGACTAATACAAGGGGCATTTATATTAAAAGATCATGTTTTATTTTATTTTTTGACCCTATAATATTATTAAAAGAAGCCAAAACTAAAGACATTGATTGAGAATGTATGCTTATAAAATTCCTTTAGCAGAATTATAAAATTATAAAAGCTGGGGAGAATATAACTAAGTCATTTACAGACAATCTCATGAAGCCCAGTTGCTTCATATGATTTTCCAAAATCATTTGTACAGAGTAATGAATCATTACAATAAAGCAAAAATAAAGAGGGAATCTACATATTACAGGTATGGCTCTTGAAATATTAGGCAATATAAGTGTTATACCTATAATATAATATCTAGGTCTTCATAGGGAAGTTAAGGTGCTTAGACCCTGAGTATACTAGGAAACTTCATAGACTTTAGATTTAATGACCCTGGACTTCAGTGCTTTCTCGCTGCATAGAAACTGCTGAACTTTAGTCAACTGATTTTGCCTCTTCTGATCTTCATTCTCTAATTTATAAAGTGGGGAAATAACATCTATTTTTTAGTTGTGTTCAGTTCAGTTCAGTCGCTCAGTCGTGTCCGACTCTTTGCGACCCCATGAACTGCAGCACACCAGGCTTCCCTGTCCATCACCAACTCCCAGAGTCCACCCAAACCCATGTCCATTGAGTTGGTGATGCCATCCAGCCATCTCATCTTCTGTCGACCCCTTCTCCTCCTGCCCTCAATCTTTCCCAGCATCAGGGTCTTTTCTAATGAGTCAGCTCTTCGCATGAGGTGGCCAAAGTATTGGAGCTGTAGCTTCAGCTTCAGTCCTTCCAATAAATATTCAGGACTGATTTCCTTTAGGATGGACTGGTTAGATCTCCTTGCAGTCTAAGAGGCTCTCAAGAGTCTTCTCCAACACCACAGTTTTAGGTGTGTAGTGAGAATTAAATGAGATAATACACAAAATTCTCATTGAGTCCATATAAAGGGCACATAAAACATGGTTCCTATTGTAATTATACAACTATATTTTAGAGTCACTGTGAATGTGTGACAAACACTGGGCTTCAGGTAGAACTTACAAGTGCTGTTTGCTGGGGGTGGAGTGTTTGCAGTGGGGCGAGGTTTGGAGACTTGTCACCAGTTTCTACCCGTACTTGGCATTTCATTATGATTCATTACTTTATTTATAATAATGAAATTCTTTTCAACTATCACTTAGTTTCATATGTGAAATTTGAGCAATGCTCTGAGTATTAAGTTCTGAATTTTATGAAAGAATCTCTAACGTTAGAGAAGAAAAATGACTTGCCCATACCATAAACCTGGAAAATATTACAATCAAGATTAGAAATCAAATCTTCTGATTCTAAATTTCCTATTATCCACAGTCTTATTCAAATTAATATATAAATATCACTTAAGGGCGGAGAAGGCAATGGCACCCCACTCCAGTACTCTTGCCTGGAAAATCCCATGGACGAGGAGCCTGGAAGGCTGCAGTCCATGGGGTCGCTGAGGGTCGGACACAACTGAGTGACTTCCCTTTCACTTTTCGATTTCATGCATTGGAGAAGGAAATGGCAACCCACTCCAGTGTTCTTGCCTGGAGAATCCCAGGGACGGGGGAGCCTGGTGGGCTTCCGTCTATGGGGTCGCAGAGAGTCGGACACAACTGAAGTGACTTAGCAGCAGCATCACTTAAGGGAGATTTTATATTTCCATAAAGAAAAATAACATAGTCTATAAGTGACACGAACATTTATCCCCATCAGACATCAGTTGCATCTCACATATTAGATCCTTTTGTAACAATAATGTTAATGCATGCCTTAACATATAAAGTGTGGTGCTTTATAAGTTAATTTATAGGTATGTTAATTTCATGTGCCTTAAGTATTTCTTATTGCTCAAGTGAGTCAAACTAAATCTGGATTTCATTACTTTTAGCCCCAACAATATTCTACTGACTCACAGCTGTTTCTGACTTCAGGGTTTTATTTACTCATTGACAATCGCACAGGGAACAACACCCAAAAGAAAAGGACACAAATCAAACTTTTAAGAGAAGGAGAACATAAGAGTAGGCACCTAGTGTCCAGCTAATTGACTAACCTTAGACCAGAGAACCTATTTCACATGAGGTAAGACCTCCAAGCTTTCATTTAAATTCTGCCCAGTCTCTGACATTTCTGTCAGGTGTAACATCTTTTAAATTGTTCTGCCCTTCAAAATTCGATAGAAGGAGGAATCATATTCTCTCTATAATAAATATACTTTTTCTATGTGATTGGGACAAAGTCTTGAAATAACAAACTACAGTGCTGCTTTGACAGTTCATCCAATGGCGACTGTGGCAATCAAGCGCAGTCCTAAACTCTTTAGCTCAGGGCAACAACAGTATTTCTCACTATGCCTTCTGCTTAAAAAGTTCTCACTTACTTTTCTAGGACTGAAAATTCAATCTCTGCTTTACATATGATTTCATAACCTTATGATTCATTCTGGTTCATTTATTTTTCTGTGTGTACAGCTAAGACGCAATGGGGGAAAAAAGGGCATTCATTTGTTAATTTAGCAAATACTCATCAAGTATCCACTACGTATACAGAATTAGAGTAGGAAGGTACTAGAATCTGTAGTAAACCAAAGTATAGGGGGCTCAAAAAGCTTACAGCCTTTGTGAACTATTATTATAAGAATTCAGTTTTCCTTAATTAAGTCTAGTTATTTTAAAATTTAAGTCGCTCAGTCATGTCTGACTCTTTAATTTGAAATTTAAAATATATCAAAATGTATCATCCAGTCAGTTTTTAAGTGTTTTCAATACAGGGGGAAAATAAAGAAGTAAGAGTGATATTAGAAAATTATAAAAGTAGACATAAATATCATTCATATAATAGACACACTGCCCTGAGTTCTGTCTACATAGAAGCTCAACATAAGGTTCATAGAAGATCAATTAATTTGATGGATAAGTTGAATTGGGTGTCTGGCACCAAAGAATCAAATAAATCACTTTTTACCTGGAGCTTCTATTTTCATAGAAACAACCACAGTGCTAAACAGAGATGACTACTAAATAGAGATGAATAATCAAGAGTCTGTTAAACCCTCTCACTGACTTAGGGGTGGAAGGATAGCAGAGTCGAGAACATGGCTGTTGGGAGATTCGTATGTAAAAAGGTTCAAGTTTTGACCATATTCTTGTGCAGCACCCAAAGTAACTTATAAATAGACTTAGTTTTTTCATATCATTTTTCTGCTCTTTGAGATTCCTTTGGGATCACTGATCAAAACTAGGAACTCTGAATACTCTAAGACAACTTGAAAAAATTATATTTAACCTTAGACTCCACAGTCACTGGGGAATTTTTACTTGATGGAGAGTTCCCTCTTTGTGTTCTGATTCTTGGATTTGAAGAGGCAAGAAAGCAGAAGTGATTTCAGAATGGGTTCAGAGTCTATTGCTCAGTAGAGGTATATGCTCCCAATTGTTAAAGGGCTCCTCATTCACTGAACAAATTTTATTGAGTAGCTACTCTGTGTCAGGCCCTGGTGAACAAGACAGGCAGAGTCCTGGACTTTAAAAGGTCACATCATGCCAAATTGCCATTGACAGATTAAAGAAACAAAAGGCCAAAAGGACAGAATGATTTACAGATACCTGCTAACCCCTTTTGCTCACACATATAAACACCACATCATCAGCCGACAGGTATGTTTGTGACAAGAATAATTTTCAGAATATCAACCCTCACTGTAGTCTGCGTCTAACTTGGAGCTTTAACTGAAACTTCTCAGTAAGCATTCATGTTTGCATTCTTTTACCTGGATAGCAAGACTGTAATTGCTCAATGTGGATTTATTGACCATCCACACCTGTGCACAGCCCAATGCTGGGTCACTGCAGTATAGTAATTTATCTCACGGAAACCAGGGCCAGAAAGTGAAAATTTCTTTCAAGTATGTTATAGCAACTGTGAAGAATTTTCCATCACAATACCCAACAGTCCCAGAAGTTTGGCTTTTTAGCATATTTTTCAGATGCTTCTATGTTTCTCTTTACTAGTGCCCCACAGTACCTGCAATGGCCTTGTGCCATATGCCCTGACTTCCTAGAGTTTACCAGAATAAATCTAGGAACACATTAGCCCCTTCCTTCATCCATAGACCTCAATTCTGGATTTGCCGCTCTCATGCTTTCTTTGACTACCTCATTGCCGTGGATAGGGCCCCTCCCAACAGTTCAAAGATGGGGTCTGAAATAGACAGAGAAGCGCATATCACAATCTTTTGGAGAAAGTAAAATGATATGTTCACCTTCCATGCAAATTATAGGGGCAGGTGGGCCTTTCCTAATCTATTCTGTAGTGAATATTTCTGAAAGTTTTCATCTTAGAATTCTGTTCATTTAACCTTGGGATTGGGATAGAAAATATGAGGCAAGTTTCTGTCTGTATCAGAAAATTTCCATCTGCAGATGGTGTTTCTCCAATTGGAAAAGATGGAAGTCAAATCTAGTGGTCAGATAGCATCTTAAAAAATAAAGTCAATTTTCTCCTGCTTAGCACTCTCAGACAAAACAATGTTCCGACTGTCTTCATAGCTGGTCTTCAGCCTGTTTCCTTCAGACTGTTTGAACACTGAAACACTTGCAAATCACTTAGTAAATAGCACTGCCCCAGGCTCCCTGAGTGCTACACCACTGCCCTGGCCCCTCTTATAATATGTCTCCTCCCCATCTTCCTGAAGATCCTGCAACCACAATCTCAGTCTTAGCACAACACAGGGCTAAGGTCTGGCATCAGTTCTGATGGGTTTGTGCTCAAGCAGTACCCATATTTATTGGTTGGCCAAAAAAGGTTGTTTGGGTTTTTACATACCATCTTATGAAACCTCTCCCCACTAACCCCCACCCCCAAATACGTTTTAGCCAACCCAGTACATGTTCTGAACATTAACTCTGCTTATCTCAAGTAAGAAAAATTCATTAAAATTCTCTGCTTCAGTCTTAGGTGCAAATAAGCTAGATAACTTATTAGATAAGCTTAGAAAGATAATTCCCCCACCCATTCTCCTCTGAGGTTCTGATATGTGAGCTTTGGAGGAAAATCACTAAACCAAAAATCTCTGCAAGGATGGTAAAGACGAACATTTTCACCTTTGGGATATCTACCAGGTATACTGAAGTTGGTCTTACATTCATCCTGTCAGGCTGACACTGTCAATACCTAAGCCTTCAAATATTTTCAGGAGGTGAAGGATGGAGACCCATATGTAGCTTGCTCAGAGTCCAGGAATAACCATTCCCATGAACTCATCTATAAGCAAAATCCACCTATGGGAGTGTTCTACCCTGAGGCCAAAAGTTCAGCTCCAACAGAATCTAGATCCAGAAATGCACAGGGGAGGAAAATGAACACACTATTTGACAATTACTGTCAGGTTGATCTTCTCCCTTTTTCTCACATGCCAATAAGGTTCATTGAGGCAAGAATACAGTTCACTTGGACCATATAATTGTTTCCAACCCATAAAGAGAAGAGAGAGAGGAAGGCAGGGAAGGAAAAGGGAGGAGGGAGAGAGAACACAAGAAGAAAAAAAGAGTGTATATATAGGATTTAATGATTTTGGCTAAATGCCAAAGGGAGAAAATTCTGTAACTTATCCTTTTTTAACACTGACTTGTGAGGTGGTCTCTTTCCTCAGCATGTTACTAGGTTTAAGAGAATAAGCAAACTAATCCAAGCTAACATTGTAATGTCCTTCTACAGAGACAACACATTTACCTTTGAGTTCATTTATTTAGTAATATTTAGTAAACACCCATTAGGTACCTAGCACTATGCTTAACAAGGAAGAAACTAAATGAATATAAAATACAAAATAACAACAGCACTGCTGCAGGGAAGTTCTTTGCTTAAAGAGTCTCATAAAATGGAAGAACTTTTTACAGTTGAAAAGTAGTAGGAAAGGTGGGTGGAAAAGATTTGTTTACAGTCGGATTTTGTTCCTTGCAGTGGTTATGCTCTATAAAGTCACTGCAAACACAGTGCATACTGAACCATTGTTTTTACGAGAAAAGCAAGGCTAGGTTCCTGTGAGCCTCTGCTCACAACATTTTCACTAACCATCAATACACAATCTTGTTTCTGTTTAAAATCATCTTATTCAATAATTTATTTTTGTCCATTAACGTTTGAACTCAAATTCAACAGCACTATAGTTCATGTCTGAAGGAAGCTTATCTAATATATGCATTTTCTCTATAAGGCACATCACAGTGTTCATGTACTTAGGAACACTTGTCAGCACTTCAGCACTATTTAGGGGGCATCTTAACCAGCAAAATCACCAACAAACGTACCCAAATGCAGAACAATGGGGCACTAAATAGACTGTGAAAAGGACACTTATTTACAGTATGAGAAGCAAAAGATAGAACATCATCTTGTTCAACCTCAGCTAAGAACATGTACATTTGGGACTCAGATTTTTCACTGCTCGGCATACATCCATGAATAACTATGAAAGCACAGGAGTATTGATTCAAGGGTTCTAAAGAAATTTTAGTGAGCGGGCAAATTTGAAATATGGAATCTACTAATAATGAAGATGGGTTGTATTTATAAGGGAAACAGTCTTTATTAAAAATAACTGGAGAAATGAAGAGCACAGTTATTTTGGGAATTTGTGAAGAAGTCTATCATCTTGCTGTAGATCAGTTTTTTCAAAGTGTGGTATCTGGACCAGAAGCATCACACAACAGGAAATACCTTAGAAATGCAAATTCTTAGGTCCTACTCCAGACTGCTAAGTCAAAGTCTCTAGAGAAGAGCCTCAGCAATGTGTGTTTTAGTAGGGTTTTCAGGTGAGTATGACCATTATGGACGGTTCTAGTTGAAGACTAATAATGGAAATAAGAGCAGGTAAAAAAGTGAAAGTGAAAATATTAGTCACTCAGTCATGTCTGACTCTTTGTGACCTCCATGGACTGTTGCTTGCCAGGCTCCTCTGTCCATGGAATTCTCCAGGCAAGAATACTGGGGTATCCATTCTCTTCTCCAAGGGATCTTTCTGATCCAGTGATCAAACCCTTGTCTCCTGCATTGCAGGCAGATCCTTTACCATCTGCGCCACCAGGGAAGCCCAACAGCAGGTAGGTGGGGTTTAACAAGATTTGTCAGTGTTCTGATAAAAAGTCAAGAAAATTGGGCTTTATCCAATGATAATAAGAGGGTGAGTAGTTTGGGGTTTTGCTTTAGAGAAGGAAAATAGGTGTGCAACCCTGATGATTAAGGTTTCAAAAAACGGAAGGAATCTAGATCTAGAGTAATGACCTCAAGCAGGATCTCTCAACATTGGCCCTGTTGATATCTTGTTTTTGAGTTGTTAAGGGCTTTTCTGCACATAATGAGGTATTTAGTAGCATCCTAGAACTCCTCACCCACTAGAGGCTAGTAGCGTCTCCCCTTAATATGACAGCCAGACATTACCAAACGTCCCTGAGACACAAAAGTGCCCCTGTTTGAGAGCTGCTGATTTAGAGGTGCTCTTTTATTTGTATATTAATTTATTCAATTTAAGTCAGCTACTATTTATTTATTAACCTCAATTAGGTCTTAAACTGGGCTTGGGTTAGAGACGCAGAGGTAAAGCACAGTTCATTTGGACTTTTTTCTAAAGTCTTAAAATTTAGAAACTAATTAACCGGTCTTTAAAAGGAGAGAAATAAGTGTTCTTATTCCAATTTTATATGGATTAAGCTATCAACCTATAGATTTAGTCATTGGCACTCTGGATGTGAGAAAAATCCAATTTTGATACCCCAGGGCTGTCCACAAATGTTAGACAAGAACTTTGTTGTTGATATAGCTTGGTTTTTGTGGAGTCTATTTTGTGATTTCAAGCTTCACTGAATGCTTGCCATTACTGAACACAATGCAATGGTTAAACAGGAGGAGAAGTAATCAGCCAGACACCAGCATACTCTAAGTCTTTGGGTCTGATGCCTTGTTTTAATGACTAGGGGTTGGTGCTATCCATTTTGAAGTACAAGAATCACAGTGACTGAAAAATTTAATTAGACCCAAACTTCATTTTATAGAATAGTGAGGACCTCAAAGAACTGACTCATTAGAATAAAACCCTGATGCTGGGAAAGATTGAAGGCAGGAGCAGAAGGGGACAACAGAGGATGAGATGGTTGGATGGCATAACCAACTCAATGGACATGAGTTTGAGTAAACTCTGGAAGTTTTCGATGAACAGGGAGGCCTGGCATGCTGCAGTCCATGGGATCTCAAAGAGTCTGACACAACTGAGACTGAACTGAACTGAGGACCCCAAAAGATAGCACTGCTTGCTTATGATATCTCTACTGTGAAACTGGAGTTTGAAAATTGTATATGTATGTGTGCATGCATGCATATGCACACATACACATATATTTTATATACACACATATATTTTACATGTGTGTGTGTGTGTGTATATATATATATATATATATCAAAGGAAGTTTTTAGCAAGAGCTCTATAAATATAGAGCACATATATGCAAAGCAGTAGTTGCTAGGAAATCTTGATCTGTAGATGCTGTGAACTTATAATTTTTGATCCAAAACAGGTCATTTTGTAGTGAGGTATAGTATTAATAGAATAACAAGGGACGGTGAGGACTGATCTGGGCAAGCAAGGATTTATGAGCACTTTAGCTACAGAGAATTAAAAATTCAACCCTGTAGTTTGGGGAGATATCGATTCAGTGCGTTCAGCCAAGACCCTGGGAATCTGCATATTTAAGAAGATCTAGGAGTGGCATAATCCTGCATGGTGGAGACTGAGACTGGCTGCTTGGGTACAGAGCAACATTAGAGGGAGGAAGCCTTCCAGCAGGTCACTACCCTGCCTCAAGGAAATGGGGGAAGGCTGTCAGTGGCTCAGGGCCTCCCGTTCCTGCTTTCACAGCTTCTCAAAGCGCCTGGTCCATCCGATATGCTCAGCCCTGCTGGTGGCCTTGTCCTATTGCCGACCTTTAAAAAATGTCCAGCAGACACTTTTACACCTTGTAACTGGCAGCAGGAGTATATATTTGTGTGGGGGGCATTTTCCACTTGTGACAGAAGTGTCACTTGGCCAGATATTTGACACCATGATATTATTTTATACAGAAATTGTTTCCTTTGGATGCTATCTTTACAATTTCAGGGATGTTATTTTTAAACAGTCAGCAGAAGTCGAATTAATGTCTTGGTCATTCAGTAACGTCAATGGTTTATAGTCAGAAATCAAGTTAAAAGGAGCTTAAAAAGTGAGTAAAGGAGTCAAACCACTTTAAGAAATTATGTATCATAAGCAAATGGTGCCCTCATTCATCTCAGTAAATTTTGTGATTAAAATGGACTATTGATTGTACCTGATAGAGAGGCGCATAATTTAATCAAGTGAGATCAAATTAGCAATACAATCTTATATAGTCTTACACAGCACCATTTGTTCTTGGTGAAGATGATCCAGAACCACAGTGCAATATCTGAATATGTCTCTAATATAATACAATGTGAATACTTCTTACTGCCCTGCTCAGGTCAGCTCTAAGGTTGCTGCTGTGGTATACCTAGTTTTTCATTTACTCAAATGAAATATATTGACTCCCATGGCATGCAAGGTGCTAAGGTTACACTAGTGCACAAGTTTATAGTTTAGCAAGTTCACTACTCCAGGAATGTTAGTTTCTATGTCTGGGGAGACAAATATTATATATATATATATAGACAATTTCAGAGAATAAGTACCATGAAGAAAACTCATTGGGATAAAAGTATTTCTGTTACCTTCTCAGAGAATAGCTAATACCGATATTTTGTGTTTATTGAATATTCTTACTGTATGAGCCCACAACTAAGAATTGTGTGTATGTGGCTGTCACGTCCTACCCTTTGTGACCCCATGGACTATAGCCCTGCCAGGCTCCTCTGTCCATAGAAGTCTCCAGGGAAGAACACTGGAGTGGGTTGCCATTCCCTTCTTCCATTTTACTCCCAGATTTATATAAACTTTCTGAAGTTAGTATGATGAATATTTTTATTTTACTAATGGAGAGACTAGAGTTAGAGAAATAGAATTACCTAAGGTCAGTCAGATATTAAGGAGAAGGGCCACACTTTAAGCTTCCCAGATGATGCAGTTAGTAAAGAATTCACCTGCCAATGTAGGAGACATAAAAGATGTGAGTTCAACATTTGGGCAGGGAAGATCCCCTGGAGACGGAAATGGCAACCCACTCCAGTATTCTTACCTGGTAATCCCATGGACAGAGGAGCCTGGAAGGCCACAGTCCATGGGGTTGCAAAGAGTCGGACATGACTGAACACATGCACAGATGTCCACAATTTAAAGCCTTGGGAAAGTGCGTGGTGGGAGGGAGGTTCCAGAGGGATGGGATATATGTATACATAAGACTAATTCACTTTGCTGAACAGCAGAAACTAACACAACATTGTAAAACAACTATATTCCAATACACATAAATAAATAAATGACCAACTAAAGAAAAACAAAAGTCAGCTGCTAGTCCAAGCTTCTCATGCAAGTCCATGCAATAGAAGACAGAGTGATGTCAACACAATAACAGACAGAGAGAGAGAAATATATGATAAGTGCAGAAGTGGAGAGAGTGGACACACAGAGGAAAGAATCAGAATAACTTCCTGGAAACTGACACTGCAGGCAAGTGATTAAATAGAATTTAGCCAAGAGAGGTAAGGATGAAGGGCCCTGAAGACAGAGGGAACAGCACGTGCATGGTGACAGAGGATTCTCATGCCTCCAGTGAGACAGGAATGTGAGTACAAGGAGCTGCGGGAGGCAGGGAAGGATGGGAAGGGATAAAAGTAGAGACAGGCAGAGATCAAGCTTTGGAGGGCCTGCGTGCCATGCTGGAGAGTTTGGCTTTATTCTGTAGCTGACAGGGAGTCACGGAAGTGTTTCAAGCAGGTAAATGACCTTATCTGATTTGCCCTTTTAGAAAGATCACCTTTTTTGCCAGAGTCCAATGTGCATTGGAGAGAGTGAGGCAAGCAGGCAGAAAAGACGGTCTGGGAGAGTTGATCTCTGGGGCAGTCAAGAGGGCATGATTTACGTCAGCCAGCACATGTGGGGATGGATGTCATATTAGACATGACATGAAGAAGGCAAAATTCGCATGACTAGGTGACTGTGAAGGGAAAGGCAGCTTGGGGGAGAAGTCATGGTGGATTACTCAGTTTCTGGCTCAAATGGCGACACTACTGGGGGACAGCAGAATCGGGTGCTGAAGATGAGATAAACTGCTCACCGCTAGGCTTCAGTTTCCTCATCAGTAAAAGGAGAAAAAATCATTTTTACCTCATTAACTGTGATGAGGGCTAATGAATTGTAAAATATCTAAGCCATTTAGGATATTTCTGGGCACATGCCAGAAAACCATTCACTATATCAATATCATGAGCAACAGATTTAACATAATTTTGTTGCCTGCTTTTTTCCCTCTCACAATGATTAAAGTTATCACCCCAAATAAACTCTAGTTGGCAATGCAAATTTAAGCAAAGAAATGCAAAATTTGTAACGGGAAGTAAGTGTTGCTTTCATTATACAGCAAGTTGTAGTCTCTTTAGTCATGCATGGATGTGAGAGTTGGACCATTAGAAGGGCTGGCATGAAAGAATTGATGCTTTCAAACTGTGGTGTTGGAGAAGACTCTTGAGAGTCTCTTGGACAGCAAGGAGATCAAACCAGTCAATCCTAAAGAAAATCAACCTTGAATACTCATTGGAAAGACTGATGCTGAAGCTCGGATTTGTTCACTGCCTATTGTGAAGAGCCAACTGATTGGAAAAGAGTGATGCTGGGAAAGACTGAAGGCAAAAGGAGAAGAGGGTAGCAGAGGATGAGATGGTTGGATAATATCACCAACTCAACAGACATGAACTTGGGCAAATTCCAGGAGATAGTGAGGGACAGGGAGGCCTGGTGTGCTGCAATGCATGGAGTCGCAAAGAGTAGAATGTAACTTAGCTACTGAACAACAATAGATATTAAGGCATTATTTATTTACTCTGTTTGTGGGTGTAGTTGAAGATAGAGAAACCTCATAACTCCAGGAAACTGCTTGCTTGATAGTCTCTGATACTAGCAATGAGCTTCTGACAGAGAATCTTATGACTTGAACTACCTCAATATTGTGTAGCTTGAGCAGAATTGAAAAGACCTATCAGGGCATATTCTCAAGATAAATCTTCCAAGCTATGAGCACATCATCCAGAACTGTACCAGAATGGGGCTGGCTTTTCAGACACAGCAGAGTTTTAGCCCACATTTGTTTCAATTTGGCTAGGTGCCTGTCTGCTGATGATTTCAGTTACAACTGATAGAAAGAGAAAAGTCAGAAAACGAATAAAATATAGATTGCCCATAAATTAATTTTTCTCTTTTTTCCTCTTACAGAGGAAGCATCCATCAAGGATATAAACAATATAAACTGCACTTTCTTCTTCTCACAGCCAGGAGTCTTTTAAATAATATATTGATTGCATATAGGATTACAGTAAAGCATTTGTCTTATACCTTTTATATGAGTGTAAAAAGAATTAAGTAGCTGCTGCAGCTGTGTCGCTTCAGTCATGTCCAACTCTGTGCGACCCCACAGACGGCAGCCCACCAGGCTCCCCCGTCCCTGGATTCTCCAGGCAAGAACACTGGAGCGGGTTGCCATTTCCTTCTCCAATGCATGACAGTGAAAAGTGAAAATGAAGTCACTCAGTCATGTCCGACTCTTCGCAACCCCATGGACTGCAGCCCACTAGGCTTCTCCGCCTGTGGGATTTTCCAGGCAAGAGTACTGGAGTGGGTTGCCATTGCCTCCTCCAGTTAAGTAGCTGCGTTACCTCAATCATAAATCTGACAAGGAAATGCTGTTCCTAAAAACTATCTACAGTCTAAGACACCTTTGAAGGTAAATGCACCATTTTAACGCCACTGTTTATTACTGTAAATAAAGTGATCAATTAATTTGTTGTGTTTGAAAACAAAGAAAGGACATAATGCTCATTACCTTACAGTTAGGGGATAAGCACAAAATATGTGTGTTCATACTAAAGTATTGAGAAGCTTAGAATAGAATAATGGATATGGTAAAGGGCACAAATACTCATGTCTAACTTAAAAATAACATTTACAAATGAAGATTCCTGACCAGCATTAAGTGGATATTAAATTATTTTTTTGTCACTAAATAACACAAGCATTTAGCATTTTTAAAAGTTATCAAGACTTTTTCTATCTGATTTTTATTATTCAGCAAGCATCAACCTATTCTCCTTAATGGTAGACATGAAGCTAATCAAGTCTGCATCAACCTGCTGATACAGAAAAGTTCAGTTAAATGCAGATGTGAGACAAGGATCCCAAGAGTATGCAAAGGTGTGCTTTAGTTAGAATACAGTTAAGTGATGTAACAGATCTTATGAGTTTACTTCTTGTACCTTTAATATTTCCTGATCTGCAGGTAGGTTTCTTCCACAACAGAGGTTCTCAATTGTTTTCTTTTTATCTGAAGACTTGTTTAGACTCCTTTCCCAAACAAAAATTTGGTCAGGAGAGTGACACTGTTTTCCATGTTTGTGACTTTCTTTAATGTCTGGCTTCATAGAAGACAGCTGGACTTCATATGTGCTTTTTCATTTAATCTTTGTGACATGTGCTTTGGTTGTAATTATCTTAAAAGATCATAGTCTCACAATGAAATGCACTAAACAAAGGGAAGCATAATTTCACAGCCCTTTCAGACGTTTGTGAACGTTTCAAATAAAAGTAGATATTCTTCTTGATACTATATCCAAACTTGACAAGGGGTCATTTGATTAAGTTTAGTTGCATTGTGGAATCCGGGCCATGTTAATGATCATTCATACTTTTTTGTATTAAAATGCATCGACATGTCTCACACATTGAGTGAATCTTTTACTCCTGTATCTGTAACATCATATGTCAGTCACTTGAGAATTACTGGTTTGCTGACTTATATGGATCTCCCAAATGTTAACTTACATAATTATACAATATCAAAAAGTCACATTTACTAACATCACTTATATTTTCTTCAGTGTTATTGTGAAAATAATTTTTAGTTCACAGACCTCTTAATAGGGTCTCTGAAACCCCCAAATGATACTTAATGCACCACTGTACCATATAGTGATTCAAAGAACCAAGATCCTAGCTTGGGGCTTCACTGTTCTCACAAAGAGCTCATCATTTTGTCCATACTCAGACAGTAGAAGAAAGGAGGTAGATAGCATATTTCTTTCTTTTTGTAATTAATTTATTTTAATTGGAGGCTAATTACTTTACAATATTGTGGTGGTTTTTGCCATACACTGACATGAATCAGCCATGGGGGATCAACATGTGGGATCAACATGTGTCCCCCATCCTGAAACCCCCTCCTTCTTCCCTCCCCATCCCATCCCTCAGGGTTGTCCCAGTGCACCAGTTTTGAGTACCCTGTTTCAGCATCATTGATTCTTAAAAAAAAAAGTTCACTTCCATGAAATAGCACACATTATTTCTGCTTGTATTCCATTAGTGTAAACTATTTATACAGTCACATGTATATGTAAGGAAGGGGGACAGGAAATATAGCCCCTGGGGAATGTATCATCATCTGGTTGAAAGTGCTCTCATATTATAGCTGTAAATATGTTGCCTGGTGGTGGTGGTGGGTTTAGTCACTAAGTCATGCCTGACTCTTGCAACGCTATGGACTGTGGCCCGCCAGGCTCCTCTGTCCATGGATTTCCCAAACAATAATACTGGAGTGGGTTGCCATTTCCTTCTCTGGGGGATCTTCTAGGCTGAGGAATCAAATCTGAGTCTCCTGAATTGGCAGGCAGGTTCTTTACCACTGAGCCACAGAGAAACCCTGAACACAGAGTAGGAAGGTCCTCACAGAGGAGACGAAGCTATATATCTGCTGCATATACACTGGGAGACAGGAGACAGTGGGACACAGGAGACTGCAGTAGCTGCCTCTGGTTTCTGTTCATCCTTATATTAATCTCCCAACAATGCAGCCGACTTCTCAGGGTTTCTTTCTTACAATTTTGTTAGAAAAGTAGTCATTGCAAGTAGTAAAAATCGATTTTAAAAAGTTTCAAAAGATATATCAATTGAAGATCAAAATTTTCTCTCCTCTCCAGTAACTCATCCTCCTCTCTTGCTCTTGGTAAGCTTAGTGGAAACTGGGGCATTTTTATCCTCAAATTTTGGGGTTTTTTTCTTTAAAACTTAAAAAGTCAGGTTAACAGAAAAAATTACTGTAATGGGGACATTTGAATTTTATAAGATAATGGGGCAACAACAATATTTCACAAAGATAAGCCAGGTTCCTTTCATAATGTTTTTCCTGATGTGCAGATGACATTGTAGCTCTAACACTGGATTTCTTTTTTTTTTTTTTTTAGATGTGTTTATTGGCCAATTGTACAATCTTGTTTTTAGAAATGCCTATTCAGACCTCTTTCCCATGTTTAATCAGGTTACCTTTTACTACTGAATTGTGAGATATATTTTTCCTCCACATAAGCTTCTGATCAGATATTTGTTTCTAAATACTTTATCCCATCCTATGGACTGTAACACTGGATTTCTTGATGACTTTTTCAAAAAGACATCTGATATGCTTTCTTCTCTTAGAAGTCTTTCCTCATGATAGGAATCATAATCAAGTACTATACTGATTCTTAATCAGAGCTAAGCTTCTATACTAGATTTCTCCCAAGGCTACAAGTAATGTGCTGCCTTTCCCCTACATTGAACTGCTGTGACATAATCTTTACTGCGTCTAAAACCTGTACAAGTTAGAGTTCAATCATAAAACAAGAAAGCACTTCAAGATTTTTGGAAACTGAATTTATGAAGCAGGGAATTGATCACATACATGATGACAGAAAGGAGAAGTTGCGTGGTGAGTACCGAAGAAAAGCAAAACTAGCAGTAGCAGCAGCAAACTACCCCCAATCTTAGGGTGGAGATAGAGAAGCCAGGCAGTACTGATGGCGTCCTGACTGGGGGCCCTTGTTAGAATCTGGATCTGCAGCAAATACAATCAGTAGGACACGGAGGAGATGTGGTCATGGCTGGAATCTCTGGCACTCAGGAAGAGGAAAAGAAATACCTGGATTCTTATTTCTTTTCGCCTATTTTCCAGCAATCTTAAGAGTGCTATTTAATTACTAAGTCATATCTGACTCTCTTGCAACCCCATGGACTGCAGCCCACCTGGCTCCTCTGTCCTTGAGATTTTCCAGACAAGAATACTGGAGTTGGTTTCCCTTTCCTTCTCCAGGGGACCTTCCTGACCATGGTTTGAACCCACATCTCCTGCATTGGCAAGCAGATTTTTTACCACTGAGCCAGCAGGGAAGCCCTCATCTTAAGAGTACTATTGGCTTAACTTAGAGAGAAGATAGATAACAGGGAGCCTGAAAGGGTCAGCTCTCTTAAGGGTCAGAGCAGAGCTAATATGCCAAGGTCCTATTCCTAGATCCCAGAGATAAAATGAGAGGAGACCCGGCAGGGAAGACCAGTGTGAGTCCAGGCAATGCCTAGCGACAAGCACAGGGCCACTGACATAAAATTCTATGAGGCTGGAGAGAGAGAACACAGAGTAAAACAGGGAGAAAAAAGGAAGGGGAGGGGAAGAAAGTCTGAGTGTCAAAGGTGAAGAGATCTATACCTCCTGAATTCAGCCTCCACTAGCAAAAAAACGATGTTTGATAAATGCTATATTGTTTGGGTCTTAGGCCTATTGGAGCATCAGGAATTTCCTCTAGGTACAACTTCCCCAGTGGCTCAGATGGCTAAGAATCTGCCTGCAATGCCAGAGACCTGGGTTCAATCCCTGGATTGAGAAGATACCCAGGACAAGGAAATGGCAAGCAAGGATCCTTGCCTTGAGAATTCCATGGACAGAGGAGCCTCGTGGGTTACAGTCAGTGGGGTGGCAAAGAGTCGGACACAACTGAGCAACTAACGGTTTCACAACTGAGATACTGCTTTCCTTGTAGAATCTGCGTGTCTACTCCAGCATCATGCTGGGAGCTAGATCAGAGGCTTCAGCTTTCCCATTACACCCCAGAATTGACCTTGATGGGGATGGGGATGTAACCCTTCTAGATCGGGTAAAGCATTCCTGCTCTGCAGCTTGTGAAAAGTCAGAGTTGATTCATCTGTAGCCCGGTTCACTCAGGGTTTCACATTTTCCAGGAAAGGACTTTCCAACCCCTTTTAGTCCATGAGGCAGCTTTGCCTCCCTACCCCTGGTTGGACAAGCATGACGGCCTCATTTTTAACTGAACGGAACTCCAATCCCCTGGGCTGTGCAGCTGCCTCACTATTTCCATCTCCAACATTGAGGAAGATGTCTGTGCTGGTGCAAGCAGCTTCAGTTATGAACTATAAAATGATCCTGATGTGCCTGGCCAGCTGGGTGCCTTTAGAGAGTATAACTTACAGTGATTGGTGGTGTCCAAAAGAATTAAAAATTTCATTTGCCTCTGGGATTCAGATCATTCAGATCCCTGAGTAGTTGACAAGTGTGGCAGGGTTCAGCTAAACCTAGTTCTTCTCTCTTGAGATTCCAAATGGCACCGAGACGCCTGATACATAAAAGAAAAAAGACCGGAGTCTTGTGGAAAGAGATATGAGTCTTTCCCTGAACTTCAGTGAGGTCCTGAAGTCCTTTCTATCTTGTACATGCTTGTCATTATACTCATCATATATCATTAACTTACATTTTAATTACCCATCTTCTCAGATAGACTTTAGAAAATATGAGCTGATCATCTAGGTCTCACTTGCCCACTGCCCTCACCCTTGGGTCTAGGGCAATAACTGATGCTCACAAATATTTGTTTAAAAACAGGAAGGATTCTCAAGAAAGAAGAAAGGAAGGATTTTAATGATAGAATATTGACAAATTGCAAGATCTTAAAATTTTCAAAATATTGTTTCAAAGTATCTAATTTCAAAGACTGAACTGACATTGAATGAAATCTGTTTTCAGTGATACTACATTTCTTCCATCTGTAAGACTTGACATTAAATTTCTTGCTAAAGCACCATTTTGCTGGATACATAGATCAGGAAAGCTCATTTGTAACCAAAACACATATTAAATGAATGACATATTATAATGCTGTTTAGCAAACATCCATCAACAGTGCTGACAATACCCAAGTTCCTTCACAGAGAACAATTTGTCGATCAAGAAGTTAATTTGTAGGGAAGCATGGTCAAATTTAACCAATAGATCCATTTTAAGGGCAACATGTCTTCTTTTACAAATTAGAACACCTCTAGATAAAAACAAACATCATTAATAGCATAGATTTTTATGTCATTTTCCCATGAAAGACTAAAAATCAAAGTAAGATATATTATACTTAACAATATTAGAAAAATAATTTAAAATAAAAAAAGCATGGTTCTAAGAAGCATCTCATTATTTGCCTGGTATTACCTTGGAAAGGTTGGAGTTGGTTTTGAGGAAGGGTTTTAAATGTGGTATAAATTTAAACAAAGGCATTGACATAAGAACTTTTATACCTGTCATGTTCTCTGATTTAATAAAGAGAGAAAACTTAAATTTGAAAATATGGAGCAAATTAAATATGTTTTGAGGAAATATATAGTGCATACATTCAGGGATAATTCTTGTGAGAAGATATTTAATATTTAAATGTAATATAAAACAGAGACATTACTTTGCCGACTAAGGTCCGTCTAGTCAAGGCTATGGTTTTTCCTGGGTCATGTATGGATGTGAGAGTTGGACTGTGAAGAAGGCAGAATGCTGAAGAATTGATGCTTTTGAACTGTGGTGTTGGAGAAGACTCTTGAGAGTCCCTTGGACTGCAAGGAGATCCAACCAGTCCATTCTGAAGGAGATCAACCCTGGGATTTCTTTGGAAGGAATGATGCTAAAGCTGAAACTCCAGTACTTTGGCCACCTCATGGGAAGAGTTGACTCACTGGAAAAGACCCTGATGCTGGGAGGGATTGGGGGCAGGAGGAGAAGGGGACAACAGAGGATGAGATGGCTGGATGGCATCACAGACTCAGTGGACGTGAGTCTGAGTGAACTCCGGGAGTTGGTGATGGACAGGGAGGCCTGGCGTGCTGCGATTCATGGGGTCGCAAAGAGTCAGACACAACTGAGCGACTGAACTGAACTGAACTGAATATATTTCACACTATGAGCTTAGCATTTGCCCCTCCCTTTTTTAAAATATAAAAATATTTTGCCTTGTTCAAATCAGAAGATAAACAATGGTTCAAAAACAACTTACGTTCTTTACTGTAAAAGTTGTTGACTCATGTGTATTACAATAATCTCACTGAGAAACCATTTTCCAAATCGCATTTAATCACACTTGGATAAACAGAAACCATTCTGTATGGCTTTGCATGTGTGCATGTGGCTAAATGGAAGTGGATATGGCATATGATTTGTGATTTAGCAGTGCCAATTTTAGTCAGAGTTGTGAATTTGTAACTTTTTTCTTTTAAAGTAGCATTATGTCTCCAACTAGGGGTCCCTGAAATCTCAGTTCCTCTACAGTTTCCTCCCTACATAACCACTTCAAATCACAAAAATGTCTGTTTGTTCCTATGCCCTTCTCTGCTACCTACAGTCAGAATCTTCTCTTTAACACTCTACATTCATACTGCAGTATAAGCTATGCACAGGCAGCCTCAGATATTATGTCATTCAGGGGTCTATATCTGAACTGAAAGCAAAGGCTTAACCTAGAGATTAAGCTCTAGATAAATGCAAGTCAGTCTCAGGTTAGAGTTTTTGAGTCATCAGGTTCCTGATGGAGGTCTGCCAGTCATATTCTGTGAAAAGAGGTGTTTACTCTGACCAGAAATTTCTCTGCCTCTTCACTTAGAAAATGTCTTTTTCTTTCTAAATTCTATACCCTTTTCACTTCCTAGAGAAGATGATGGTTATCAACCACATCTTCTCATGAACTGATACAAGCTGAAAGAGCATATCATTACTTTGTACGAATGAGAAGCAACTGTTCCAATTTTCATCTTTTCTCCCTCAGTATTTTTTTCTGGCTTGATTCTTCCTCTGCTATGTAGTAGAGTGTGTGCTGATACTTTTTGGTTAGTTACTGATACCTAAATGAAATGAAACCGTTAGATATGAGCACAAGTAGATCTCAAAGTAGATCTCTACATCAAAGTAGATCTCTAAATCTCAAAGTAGATCTCTACATAGTTTAGTTTATTAAAATGCATTGCTTCACTAGATCATGTTTATGAACTATTCATGTAATTAGTTTCTATAATTAATTCATTTGTTAACCTGTTTATGTAACAAATATATAAGGAGTTACCTACAGGCACTATTCTCAGTGCTTAGAATATTTGGGTGTCACAGGAGACTTAGACATTACACAAGCCAACAAATAAATGTAAGAAATGATGCCAGGCTCTGGTAAGTGCTGGGCTTCCCAAGTGGCTCAGTGATAAAGAATCTGCCTGCAATGCAGGAGCCACAGGAGATATGGGTTCAATCCCTGGTTCAAGAAGATCCCCTGGAGGAGGGCACGGCAACCCACTTCAGTATTCTTGCCTGGAGAATCTCATGGACAGAGGAAACTGGAGGGCTACTGTCCTTAGGGTCACAAAGAGTTGGACATGACAGAAGCGGCTTAGCACGCACGCATGCATGGCAAATGCTGTGACTAGGAGACAGGGAACCGTGTGAGGAATGCAGCAGTCATTTTAGGCAAAACAGTTTAAGATCTTTTTGAAGAAGTGGCCTTTAACTGGAGGTCGTGAAGAGAAGGAGCTGTGGGCCATGAGAAAGTCTGAGGAACAAGGCTCTGGGCAGAGGAAATGCAATGGAATAAGGAACTGAGACAAAAATATGCCTGGGGTTGAGGAACAGGAGAAAGGAGCAGGCTGGAGAAGAGGCTGTATGGCACACAGAAGCAGGGAGGACCCAGCAGAAGTCTTTTCAGAGGATGCCTTGCACGTCATTGTGTTAAATGCTTTCCTACAGGATATCTTTATTATTATAGCTTTAGAATGATTATTTCTCTGATTTTGAGAAGACGGTAAAATGAGCTACATACAAATAATTCATAACATTAAAATATCCTCTTAGTGTTGGATATTTAGGTTGTTATCAGATATTTTCCCTATATATGTATTTCCATATGTATATTTTTCCAGATATATGTGTGTATACACATATATATATAATGCATCTTTGCATATAACATGTTGTCCCAATTTCTAATTTGTATCTATGTCAGGACACTTTAAATTTGCTGTTTAATTACTAGCAACTTGTTTAAAAACAAACATGACTTAAAATCTCGGATGCAAAGAATGAACACAGAAAATTGATGCTAAAAAAGCTTATTCAGTAAGTAGTCAGTTCTCTGAGTCTCATTTGCTTAATTGGTGCAAAAGAGCACAGTGTTAAATCAGTAACGGTTACAGGCAGATGGGTGTTGGCTTACAGCACTGCTGTTAAACCTTAACTAGCAGGCAGCGATGAGTTCTGTAGGTCATCAGTAACCCTTTTCACCCTTGCTGATGGCTCAGCATATCTGTACCACTATTATTAGAAAATCAATGGTAAGTCCATTTTCCTGGGTCAGTCCATTCATATACATTTTCCTCTTTTTTCTAAAAACCTAAACCCTTACCCCTTTACTAATTAAAGTGATGACTCATACCTCTTATTTACTGAAGCATACTGAAGCAATTAAAAGAGAATTTATTGTCTCACCCTCAAATCTACCAGGCTGCCCACATGTACACCTGTCAGCTAACATTTTCTCCTTGCGTGGACGCATTCTCCCTGTTCTAGGTAAGTGCAAGTCCTTCACTTCAGCACTGGATCCTGTCTTCTCTCAGCTGCTGAAGAACTTATGATAGCTCTTACATCAATGAGTTTCTCCCTCTCAGGAGACTGTTTCCATTGGCATACAAATACTCTCCAATATCTGCCCTCAACAAAACATATAAACACAAACAAACCCCAGACTACCCTGTTTCTTTTGCTGTAGCTCTATTTCTCTGCTTCTCCTAGCAACAGTCCTGGAAGTAGTTGCTTTACTGTCTTTGATTCCTCCCCTCACAGCCTTTAATAAAGCGTTCTTTACTATTTGTCCACCAGAATCACTGTATGCAAAGTCAAGAGTAGCTTCCATCTTGCCATATTTAATACTCAGTTCTCAATCCTCATTCTTATCACAACCTGTCTTCCCTCCATCTTGTTTGTTTTTAACCTAACCTCTAGGACACTAAAGTCTCCTGACTTCTTACTTCACAGTCCATTTCTCCCTGGTCTCTTTTTCTGGATCCTTCTCTGCTGGAGCTATGAAGCTTAAAAAGAACAGTCTTTAAGTGTTTAGCTCTCTTCTTTTCTCTATGTCTTTTTTAAGAGATTTCATTCTTTCAGGTGCCTTTAAAGTTCATTGATATACTGATGACTCAAATTTATGTCTATGATTCAGTACCTCTTTTGAGTACAAGACTTACATTTTACTGTTCACTCAGGATGTCTAATGGGAAGTTCTGATATAATGTGGACAAAATAGACTAACTGGTTCTGCACATATTCTTCCTCCTTACCTATCTGTCCTCTGTCTGCTCCCAGCTCAATAAATGGAAATACCAAAATCTCCAAATGGCTCAGACTACAAGCCTGAAAGCCAATCCTGACCATCCTCTTCCTACACCCTGCAAAGGAGCTTTAGCAAATCCTGTTATCTTAACCTCATATCATATCAAGAACACAACTAGATGCCTAAATGGCATCCACATACACGTGTCCACCATCACCACTGCTATCTCACCAATCCATCCAAAAGCATCTACAACTTACATGTAAAAGTATCCAAACTGATTTCCATTTTGCCACTCTTGTCCCCCTACAGAGTATTTGTGCAACAGCCATGGTGATATTTCATAAATATAAATTAGATCATATAATTCTTAGCTTATTCAAAGTCTCCTTGTGCTTAAAATAATGTCCCAACCTCATACATTTTCAGAAAGCTGAGAAAAATGAGTTATATTATATTTATAACTGTTTCAAGTTCAAATAGAAAAATCAAACTGTGACACTCAAATATTTTAATAAAAATCTACTATTTAATTTTAAGGGGAGTAGGCAATGGCACCCCACTCCAGTACTCTTGCCTGGAAAATCCCATGGACGGAGGAGCCTGGTAGGCTGCAGTCCATGGGGTCGCTGAGAGTTGGACACGACTCAGTGACTTCACTTTCACTTTTCACTGTCATGCATTGGAGAAGGAAATGGCAACCTGCTCCAGTGTTCTTGCCTGGAGAATCCCTGGGATGGTGGAGCCCGGTGGTATGCCATCTATGGGGTTGCACAGAGTCGGACACGACTTAGTAGCAGCAGCATATTAATAAGATATAGAAATTAAAATAAAGGCTGGATAAAAATAGAATAATGGTACAGAATAATATTTGCCAGTGATTTAGATTTGTGTAATTTTGGAACATAAATTGAGGTTTTACCCTGAAAATACAGAAAAAAATAATGCAAAGTCACAACACATGAGGATTTGTTTTTATTCATATTAGCATATTTTAAAAATATTTTCTAAAACATGTAAGTTTTTCCTCATTTCAGCTTGAAGTAAACTTGAGTTTCCTCTCTTTTAAGCAGTTTAGCAATTAAGAAAAACAAAAAATCATTAAAAATCCTGAGGACAGTAATTCTAGTGAGTCTGAAAGACTGATTTTTCTCTCTCTTGGAAGGGCAACTCTCTAGTGAGTGGACAGCTGCAGGAAAAATAAATGCAGATTCAACAGACCCTGGAGATTTGAGAGGTGAGAGATGTCACAGACTGCCTTCTGCATATGCTACTCCAAGTCTTGTCTTTTCATGTTGTTTTTCTTCCAACACATTCTAGGACAGCATAACTTGAAATTTATTCTGAAACATGGTCAAATAAAAATTTAGATTGCAAAATACTCTGTGAAAATATGAAATACTGAAGCCAAATTTCTTTCATTAATAATACTTTATATAATCATTTACATTACTTTGTCAGTACCAATAAATTTCAGTTTCTCCTTTGTTAAATATGCAATTATCTTCTTCCCTTCCTTTTTCAATCTTCATATGTCTTCAGATTTAGTAATTCCATAGTTATCAGGGAAAATACTAGAGTTTGTGCTTCATTTTTATTTTCACTTGACTATTTGATAATGTTTTCCAAATGGGTTCATGATACTTTTGCCCCTGTAGAGAGATTTGATCTTATGCAATACTCAAAAGGATGAGATCATTTAGAAAATAAAATGCTTACAACCAGTAAAAGGATCTAAACTCAGAAAGTGTTATAACTCTGATATATCACATTTATGACATGTTTTGGAGAAGGCAATGGCACCCCACTCCAGTACTCTTGCCTGGAAAATCCCATGGATGGAGGAGCCTGGTAGGCTGTAGTCCATGGGGTGGCTGAGTCAGACACGACTGAGCGACTTCACTTTCTCTTTTCACTTTCATGCATTGAAGAAGGAAATGGCGACCCACTCCCGTGTTCTTGCCTGGAGAATA
Source organism: Aepyceros melampus (assembly GCA_006408695.1). NCBI lineage: Eukaryota > Metazoa > Chordata > Mammalia > Artiodactyla > Bovidae > Aepyceros > Aepyceros melampus. The sequence goes on from SJXQ01010508.1 coordinate 118,019, forward strand.
ACAGGGACAGTAGAGCCTGGTGGGCTGCCGTCTATGGGGTTGCACAGAGTTGGACACGACTGAAGTGACTTCGCAGCATGACATGTTTACTTTCTTTCCTTTCTCATTTTTCTAGAAGAAATCTGTTCTTAATGCATTCTTAATAAACGATGGAATTAGTCACAGACTGAGGGCCCATCTTTCCATGGTTAGAAGACTGCAGTGAAACACTCTCATCATTATTTCATAAGCCATTAATTCCTTATGGTTTTTACAGTATTCATTCCCATTCATTAGATAATATTCTGCTATCTTTGCTTTCAAAACTGTCTTCTGCTTTACATTTTCTGAAGAATAACTTAGGAGGAATAAAAGACCCAGCAGTCCTAATTATTTGGCTATTTGGTAATAATAAACTCAGCTTTTTTTTCTATTGAGAAGAAGGAAACAGGAAGCAAGAGGACAAGAAGAATTGGACTCATTACACCTCTCACTATGACGCCACAGTTAACATACAATACAAATGCTTTAAAAAGTGAGTAGAAGGGGGTCTGGATATACAAAATGCTTAGTGGATTAATTTCAGTGCTCATAAAATCCAATGCAAAAGTTTGAGTCCATCCAAGCTGCAGGCTGCCTGCTGAATCTGTTGTACTGGGCCCACCCCCAGGAGGGCCGCAGCCCCTTGGAGTACCCGGCTAGCTGCAGCTCTCTTCAAGAGCAATTGTTGAGTGTGCCAAATTGTGAGATATTGGTTCCCCTCTTGGGACTAATTGAGAGCACCAAACTCATTCTCACTTGTGATTCATCAAATAAAAGATTTGAGGACCTGTCACTAAAGGTTTTTCTGGCACAGTGGAAAAGGGACAGAGTGTCTTTACAGTATCAGCAGCTACTTCACTACAAAATGCCTAGCTTTTGCACTATGAAATATGTGACATTTTTGGAAATACCTCTTAATTACTTCAATTTTATATATTACACTACCTATGAGTGTGAAAACCCTAGAGTCTTCTAATTACCATTAGATGCATTCCTCTAGCAGGTTACACGTGCTAATGAAGGGAAAAAGATCTAATTATAATTCTATAAATGGCTGTTTATTAGTGAGTCATCCTCCTCTTTTTACCCTTCTAAGCTGTTTTTCTGGATGCATCAGGCTGTACACACATTTTGCTTTTTTAAGTGTGGAAAACAAATCTGTAAAGAGGCAGAGGGGGAGTAACACTTTGAGTGCTATGTTGGAATGAAAGGCAACTTCAATATTTCAAAATTTCTTCATGCAGTTCTCAAACAGTACAGATTTATTAAATAGTCTTACTTTCTTCATATTGCTTTACATTTAATAACAGGTTTACCAAGCATTGCTTGCTGGTTACCTGTAGTAAACTGAACTATAAGCCAAAACTTCAACTGCCTTTTCCATGTAAATTGTAACTACAGGACAGAACAGGGAAGATTTGTTACCATATGAAAGGCATGGAAAATAGCCACTTATTGCTCTTTCTGGCCAAGTAAACTTGGAGGCTAGAAGCAGAAAAAATTGATTTATTTCACTATTTAATATCCTTTGAGTTGTGTTTTTATATAATTTCCCACAGTTCATCAAAGCATCCATTGTCCCTGAGTGAATTCACAGACAAAGAGATTGACATTCTGCCCTCCAAAGCTAATTTGGCAACAGTCAATCCCAATTTAGTTTGCCAAATGTGTTCCAAGGGTTATGTTAGGATGATGGTTTACAGTGAATCAGGGGACTTTGATAAGGTTATCACAGACTGAGAGCACATGAGGGGCTTGGGTGCACCATGCTGAACTGGACATGATTCTCAGATCAATTCTGTCACTACTTTAGGATCTGAGAGCCCACTTCATATGAGGTCATTCTAATCTAGACAAGTTATTCCAGGGTTTAAAAAAAATACAGTTGTTTTCATTTTCTTAAAACTTTAAATATTTCTAAATGTAAAGCCTTAGAACTCTTAATGGAAGCATGTTCTTTCCTTTTTTACATGGCTCTGTGAATAATAAATCTATAAAAAGTAGAGTTGCTTTAATTTGGCAAAGAATAAAAATTGATGTTCTAGAATGATCTCTGATTAGGCTTTGAGACAAACAGAATGGCACTTGCTTAGACCACATTTGTATCTGCTTTCTTTTATTTCCAGCAGGATACTATCTTGAAATATTAATCTCTATGCTTTTATTTTTCATACTTAACATTTGGAAACTTCACCTAGTGAATCAGGAATATCCTTCTTGCTTTGAAGAGGAATGACATCGAAGTAAGAAAGTACGAATGAGAACAGTTAACTTCCTAGAGCCATCAAAACCATATAGCCATCTAGTTCTTGCAGAGAAACAGAAAGCAACTAGATATTAGAAAAAACGGTAGAATTGTGAAATGGTTTACAATGTTTTAACTACACAAGTAAAGAAGGTAGAAATCCAAGTGGGAATTCTCAGATATTTTTGTAGCTCTCAGTGAGAGCCTCATGGAGCATATACGTTTTTCAATACCCTGGGAATAAGGCTCCTCATCTTCTAGAAATTCAATTATAATTTTAAAATAAATATGCAAATAAAGTAGTATTAGATATAGGGTCTAGCCATCTCAACCATGGACAAAGATATATGGGAAGATTTTGGAAAGAATTTTGCTATATAAATAAATATATATGGTTTGAGTATTAAAAATGAAGTTAAGTATAAATTCTCACCAGAGCTCTTGGTAATCCAGTTTTTTGCCTCACTTGATACCTTGGGTAGAGTCAGTGTTAAGTAATAAATCTTCATATGCACACACATCACAATCTACACTGGGATCCCTGCTTAAAAGGAAGTCAGAAACCAGGGAACTTCTCTGTGCTCTGCTTAAAGGTAATCTAATCTGTAAATGCAAAGCATGTTCCATGAACAAATAAGAACATCATCGCATAGGAATTTGTTATTGAATGTTTGCTACTAATGGATTATTTTAGTTCTTATTGCCTGAAAAGAAGAAAATTGTTTTTTTAGAAAAGAAGAAAGTTGATCATGTGCTTGAGGTCCTCTCCTTTAAAGCTGTGCTGATTTATACACAGTTCAGAAACAGCCTTCTATGGGTTTGAAGCCTGAACTCAGCACTTCTCCCCGAGCCAGAATTAGTAAATGCCCCCAGAAAATATAGCATCTTCTAAAGGTCAATTCATCTCTTTAGGGGCAGTTACCAATACAAAGTATCATTCCATCAGCACCCCTCTACTGTTTTTGATTTGTCCTTGTCCAAACTTTACAATACACACACACACACACACACACACACACACACACACAATACTATATGAAGAATAATAACACGCACTTCTTGCTTCATCTCATGGTCAGTCTAAAAAGATTGCTATAGCCCTCCCAACAAAAACAATTCAGTTCCTCTTTTATTCATATTTTGGAAAATAATTTGCTTTGCTTTTCTTCTCTGAGTAAGAAGTGAATTAAGGAAGTTGGATTCTTTGGGGATGATGATAAATCCTTCGGGACATGTTGAATTTAAGGTGACAATGGAATTGACATGACACAAGCAGAAAGTTGGAGATGTGGGACCTTAACTTAGCAACAAGGTCAGGACTGAAGATATAGATCTGACAGGTACATGTGTAGAGATGATACTTTAAATTATGACAGTAAATTGCATTTTCAAGGGAAAGAAAGTAAACAGAGAAGGAGAAAGATCCAAAGACCTTATTCCTTACTTTAGGGCCTTAAAATGAAGTAGAACGAGTAAGCAAACAAAAGAGAATTGTAGAACTAGGAAAATAAGCAGTTTAATTCAATGAATTACAATAGGAAACGAGAACAGAGGCAGCTAGTTCATTTCTATTTGGGGGAAAATTATACTATATGCAATTCTTGATAAAATGTAGGACATTTATCCTACATCTAAAAGCAAAATCTATTGTGATTATTTGGAAAATAATTTTTATATTCCATTTTATTTCAAGATTTCTTAGACTGTATGCATTTTAAGAAAAGCAAGATAAAAATATGAATCCAATTAACTGTCATCTTGATATTTATTAAACTTAGTCTTAAATCAATTAGCAGAGGTATTCTTATTTTATTAGTAATTGAACAGGTATTTTTACTTTTTGAATATCATTAATTCAAATTAAAAAATAATTATGAGACTCTCCATACCACCATTTCCCATATGAAATCATAAAAGCAAATCTTGATACAAGCATTGATTTCATTCAGCAGAAAATATCCAAATATCAGATACCTCTTTAAATGAATAATTCATTTTTTAATAAAAGGAATAAACCTGGGATTGATGCAATAGCACTTCATTTCACACAGTACTTGCAACTGGTTTTTAGGATTTGTTCCCTATTGCCTACAGTATATGACAGGTTTTATTCTCTTCCCATAGCTTTTGTTGCAGGAGTGCAATTTTATTCTTCAAAGCTTAAATAGGCCATATTTTTACATAGTTTTTTTATATATCGACTTTTTAAATGAAAATTTATACCTAGATAGCAAAAGCAACTATCAGAATTACTAAAACATTACAGCTTTCTAGACACTGATAATAAAAAACATTCATTAAGTATAATTTATTGCTTTGGTCATGTCTAACAAGATAAGTTTCTGGTAATATAATGAAACATGAGATATATACCTGCATCCATATTATCAAAGGGCTAAATACAAACAAATTGGATTGTTTTAAGTGTAAAATAATCCCTTGGTTACATTTCATAATCTGTAAGTTATTTTATTTCTAAAGATAAAGGGTTTATCTTTCACTGATGGTGCCCATAAACGACCAAAGTAGAAACTGAGATCTCAAGATAGTCACATAAATAAAAGTGTTAAGATATAATTTCAGCCTAAGAATAATTTATAACTGTTACACATCCAATAGAACACAGTTTTCTTTGCAGTTATCAGAAAAGCACTTATTGTCTTCCTGAGTATAACTATTTGAAAATCATTTCATAAATTCATTTTCCCAGGTGATGAAGCTAGTAAGTGAATTACATATTATGTGTTTTCCTTCTACGAGACACTTTGAAGTTAACTATAGAATAGCAGATCTCTTTTTTCAAAATAACTCAGTTTGGTTAACAACTGGAATTAGTTCCATTTCTATTTGACATGTGAGTGAGAAAATCACAACTGACCAAATAATCCCATAAAACAATCAGACCTAGCTACCTGAGGAATTCATCAAACTATTAGTCTAATAGTCCAGGTCACATTTAATGCTCAAAGGCAGTTGCCTACAAAGTTAGCAAACATTTTGGGTTAAAAATTAATGCCATCTCTGTCTCATTAATAGAGCATCTATTAAAATATCATCCTAGGAAGTAACAAACTGTATGGTGTTTCAGAATATTTGGTGGTGGTTTAGTCTCTAAGCTGTGTCTGACTCTTTGTGACCCCATGGACTGTAGCCGCCAGGCTCCTCTGTCCATGGGACTTTCCCAGGGGGTTGCCATTTCTTTTTCCAGAGGATCTTCCAGACCCAGGGATCAAAGCTGGGTCTCCTGCATTGCAGGCAGATACTTTACCATTTGAGCCACCAGGGAAGCCCTCAGAATATTTAGTTACAACACTAATACCTAAACCATTAATATAAATAGTGTGGAAATAGTTATTGTACAATGTAAATGTTTACAAATGGTTTTTATGTAAGCTATATGTTTATTTGTTCCTACCATATTAAGTGTTGGTTTATATGACATTCACAATGTTTATTAATATCATTGAGATAAAATTTTTTAAAAGAAATTTCTCTGATTAGTTTTCATTTGCTTATATCTCATGGGGATAATAATGAAAATATATTAATTGATATTATAATAATGATGTTGGATTTACACAGAATTTCTGATGGGAAAAATATTGTCTATCCAATTATGGATACAAAGAAAACTGAAGATCAACTCATTTAGCCATGTGTATCATATTATTATTATTAAGTCATTTCATTTCTGAAGGTATTCATTAATGACACTAATATCTGTTTCTCTCATAAGTACATGGCAGATAGTTTAGCAGAAAAAGTAGAAAAGACACTGGAATAAGAAAACACAAAATTCTAAACTCTAATGGGTAACTCGAGTTTGCCTTAATATTGTACTACGTTGTATTATTTCTTGTCAATATTCATTATGAAGAATTAACTCCTTTACAAAGTGCTTTATGGAAATAAACACACTCTCTCACATACATAAAGACCAGAGAATGTCCTCCCTGATTTTACTTCCCATGTTTGTCCTTCAGCCTTAAACAATCTGACCCATTCATATGGTCAAACAATTTTTGGGGGGAGGTGAGGGAATAAAGCCATTTATAGTCTGTAAGCTAAGTATTATCAGCAGTTTCAGGAGCCCCATTTTTGAGTTTTTATATATCTGTACATTTTTCAATCACCATTGCTTCCTTCTGGCACTCTATTACTTGAAGAATGTGAGGAGTTGCAGAAGCTAAAGAATTAAATGGCATAAATACACCTTTCTCAAACCCTTTGAGCAGGAAAAGGGAGGAAAAACTCAGTACAGATAACAATATAACTGTGCCCTTTATAGTTTTCCTTTAGATTATTTGTTAAAAGGAAATTATTAAATTTTCATGTGCTCTGCAAAGTCTAGCCTTGGTTTATAAGATGAAAAGAAAAAGAAATATTATTAACTGCTTCACTGCCAAGGGACAGCTGTTACCTGCCTGTGTGCATTAGCAGAATTCTTAATAACTTGGGTTTCAACTCTCTCTAACGCTAATGTTTTAGGATATACCCTCACTTCATTTCCAATGCCCACATCCAAGGTCATGAGATCACAAGCTTTATCCAGTGCCTACAGTCATCATGTGGAGTGGGAGGCAAAATTACAGAACATTTGTGCAGCCAGCTTGGTTCAAACCTCTCCTTTTTTAATATTAAACAAATTCTCTAAACTGCGAGATCATCTTGCTTAGCCAATACGCCTGACTACCTGTCTTCCAGTGATTAAGGTGATTACTTCATTGAAAATGTCATTGAAAGTCATTTTAGTGAGGAATCTCTTTGAAGAAATTACATTTTACAGCAGTATGTATAAATTGGGCAAGGAATTCAAGTCCTGGGAAGCATGCATGCTTTTCTGGCCTGAAAGAAATGTGAACTCTAAGCAGAAAATTAAGTGTCCTCCTGAGAGTCACCTGAATAATTCCTTTTCATTGGTCACGACATGTTCAGGAGAGGCCCGCCTGCTGCCAGGAGTGCAGAGTATGATGCCTGGTGAGAATCACAGAAATGCCATCCACCAGGGCGGATACAGCAGAGGGTCCCAGTGAGAACTTGTCCTAAACACGATCCTAAAACTACAGGTTCCAGAAGCCTGTGGTCTATCTTATATGATAGCATCACCCTCTTATCTTTCATCATTTGCTTTAGTAAAAAACAAAAACAAAAACAAAAAACAACCAAGATTATTTATACTCAGGATCATAGTCAAATATAAACAAACAGACTTGAAAATTCTCAAAGAGCTTTGTGAAGTGCCTGTATGCTAGATTAGAAATGTGAATTACCATGACCCCATCCCCCATGCATCAAGCTATCTAGCCCTGTGAACAGAGTTCCTGGCCACTTTCAGCTCTTTTAGCCTTTTAAAGCAGGTTATCATCTCTGGGTTTTAAAAGTGTCAACATCTTTGCACCATCTTTCTGCTCTAAGGAATAGAGAGGTAAAAGGACATTTTTATAATCTCTTTTAAAATTACTATGAAAATTTACAAGTTTACAACTCTCTCAAGTGTCTCAACTAGGATTTGCTACTGTTTTGAAAGGATTATCTTATTTGATTTATTTGCTGTCAACTGCATTCAATGGAAGAAGGATGATGGTTTTGGAGACGTACAAACTGCATTATCTCAATAGTAAAGCCATTTATGTTAGAAATATAATAGCAAGACACACATGCAAATACAGAAACATACACACACTCATAGAAGTACAGCACAAAATGAAACTTGGATGAAAATATAAGTGTTTTAAGTCTTTCCAAGACTGTTTTAGAACAAAATATCTATTTCATTCATTTATGTGATAAATTATATCCCTATGGTAACAGTCTTATTCAACTAAAACTCATTAATTATTTGAATTATTACATTGATATTGGGGTCTAATTAGGTAAGTCTTCAGCAGAATAATAAGCAAACTAAGTGATTTCATAAAACCTTCAAGATCTTACCTGTGATAAAATTCCTACTCTGCTTCAGAACTCGCTCATGAGACAATGTTTTAAAAGTACACATTCTTCTCATTGTAGTAATCAATATTTTACTTTAGCTTGCTTAAAATAATAAAGGGCGTTTTGGTGACACACTGAAATATTTCTTTGATGGTAGAAATGCAGAGAGATAGATGAGGACAGCTTTCGATTTACCTTCATATGAGGAGCATCTAAGTGGCAAAAGCAGGGTGAGCCTGCCTTACTTAGGAAAAGGCTTGTTAACACACAACTGATGACTCAGGCAATCAGATGGCAAATTACCTTTGAGAGGTCCCCAGCCTCCAAATAGAAGCAGATAACAAACACATTCCACGTAACCCAGAGGACTAGCCAGACAGCGTACTGTAGAAAAGCGAGAGAGAAATAACATAATTAATTTTGAATCAGCTGAGTAAGATTTAAATAGAACTTGAACTTTTGAACACCAAATCTTAAAGATTAGTGGGGAATATTAGATATCATTCTTTCTAAGAAAGAGGTTGAGATGTACGTTTATCTCTAGTTTGATTTTTTTTTTTCTCCTCACTGTTATGAACTATAGTGTTACAACTCAAACTAGCTTAGGAATAATGTCTTCATTTTTTTTTAGACAAAATAGATAGCAGACCACATTTCTGTTTTCAGAGGGAATGGTTATGGTTTCTAGACATTAAAAAAGTAATGCCAGAATAGATGTATCAACTATAACCCTTCAAAAAGAGAACTCTTATTTTCCTTTAGCAAGATCAACTCAATGCTTGATAACATGTAACCTTTCCCCAAGTTATCTAGGGTCATCTTCAAATCAGTTTTCATCTCTCTGTCCCATCTAATCATCTTTCTCTCTTTGCTATCTTTTTTCCATTTATCTTTTCATCTTAGTTTATCTTCTTGTGATCCCCCATTATAGTGACCATCTAGTTATCATCTCTAATTCTATTTTGTTGTCATATTCAGTGTACTGTCTTTGTCAATGACAAAATTTTCTTACCAAGACATAGTCCTGAGAATTCAGTTAGCTAAAATTTATTAAGCCCCTCGTTAGCAACATGCTAGAAAGACACTGAGGATAAAAGACCAATGATACATTCTTCCTGAGGTCAAGACAAGTAAAGGAAGCAGATCAGAAAAGGGATGCTTCTTATACAAGAATCATAAAAAGATGTATAGTCTGAGCTTAAGGAAGAAAGATAGCAAAAGTGTATAAAGTATTCTGAGAAGAGGTAGTTCTGTGAAGTTTAACAGAAGAGTTGAAACACCTTCCATTAGAGGTGAACCAAGCTAACTATGGATTTTGCCAAATAAGTGAATCAGGGTTTGCAAGGACTATCACGGGAGGGTACTATAAACAAAGAGAGCAGCAGGTATGATTTAAAAAAAGAAAAAAAGAAGAAAAAAGATGAAACAAGAGGCTTCTACATCATTTCTCTGCTAAATAAATACCAATGACTCCCATTATTTATATGGTAAGTTCCAAAATCTTTATTTTACAGTTCAAGGACCTCCATGAATATTGTACCATGTTATCTTTTAGACACGTTTCAGTTCATCCTTCAAGCCATTATGACTTACAGATGTATTGAATTGCTACTCTTTCAGGTACGTGGAAAGTTATTTCTTACCTCTGAGCCATTTTGTATGTTATTCTCTATCCTTTAGTAATTTTTCTTTTTCATAATACTCCTCTTACCACCTATCAATATTCTATTCTTCTTCAGAGGTCAATGTAAGTATCATCTCAGTTGGAAATGGTGTATCCCTGCTCTATGATCCAGTAAGATCTGCTACCCAAGAAGGGCGGGTCATAGTGGAGAGGTCTGACAGAATGTGGTCCACTGGAGAAAAGAATGGTAAACCACTTCAGTATTCTTGCCTCGAGAAACCCATGAACAGTATGAAAAGGTAAAATGATAGGATACTGAAAGAGGAACTCCCCAGGTCGGTAGGTGCCCAATATGCTACTGGAGATCAGTGGAGAAATAACTCCAGAAAAAATGAAGAGATGGAGCCAAAGCAAAAACAATACCCAGTTGTGGATGTGACTGGTGATAGAAGGAAGATCCGATGCTATAAAGAGCAATATTGCATAGAAATCTGGAATGTTAGGTCCATGAATCAAGGGAAATTGGAGATGGCAAGAGTGAACATTGACATTCTAGGAATCAGTGAACTAAAATGGACTGAAATGGGTGAATTTAACTCAGATCACCATTATATCTATTACTGTGAGCAGGAATCCCTTAGAAGAAATGGAGTAGCCATCATGGTCAACAAGAGAGTCCAAAATGCAATACTTGGATGCAATCTCANGCAAGAGTGAACATTGACATTCTAGGAATCAGTGAACTAAAATGGACTGAAATGGGTGAATTTAACTCAGATCACCATTATATCTATTACTGTGAGCAGGAATCCCTTAGAAGAAATGGAGTAGCCATCATGGTCAACAAGAGAGTCCAAAATGCAATACTTGGATGCAATCTCAAAAATGACAGAATGATCTCTGTTTGTTTCCAAGGCAAACCATCCAATATCACGTTAATCCAAGTCTATGCCCCAACCAGTAATGCTGAAGAAGCTGAAGATGAATGGTTCTATGAAGACCTACAAGACCTTTTAGAACTAACACTCAAAAAAGATGTCCTTTTCATTACAGGGGACTGGAATGCAAAAGTAGGAAGTCAATAAACACCTGGGGTAACAGGGAAATTTGGCCTTGGGATGTGGAATGAAGCAGGGCAAAGGCTAATAGAGTTTTGCCAAGAGAACCCACTGGTCATACAACACTCTCTTCCAACAACACTGAAGACTCTACACATGGACATCACCAGATGGTCAACACCAAAATCAGATTGATTATATTCTTTGCAGCCAAAGATGGAGAAACTCTATATAGTCAACAAAAACAAGACCAGGAGCTGACTGTGGCTCAGATCATGAACTCCTTATTGCCAAATTCAGACTTAAATTGAAGAAAGTAGGGAAAACCACTAGACCATTCATGTATGACCTAATTCAAATCCTTATGATTATACAGTGGAAGTGATAAATAGATTTAACGAACTAGATCTGATAGAGTGCCTGATGAACTATGGACAGAGGTATGTGACACTGTACAGGAGACAGGGATCAAGACCATCCCCATGGAAAAGAAATGCAAAAAAGCAAAATGACTGTCTGGGGCAGCCTTACAAATAGCTACGAAAAGAATAGAAATGAAAAGCAAAGAAGAAAAGGAAAGATATAAGCATCTGAATGCAGAGTTCCAAAGAATAGCAAGGAGAGATAAGAAAGCCTTCCTCAGTGATCAATGCAAAGAAATAGAGGAAAACAACAGAATGGGAAAGACAAGAGATCTCTTCAAGAAAATGAGAGATACCAAGGGAACATTTCATGCAAAGATGGGCTCAATAAAGGACAGAAATGGTATGACCCTCACAGAAGCAGAAGATATTAAGAAGAGGTGGCAAGAATACACAGAAGAACTGTACCAAAAAGATCTTCATGACCAAGATAACCCTGATGATACGATCACTCACCTAGAGCCAGAAATCTTGGAATGTGAAGTCAAGTAGGCCTTAGAAAGCATCACTATGAAAAAATGCTAGTGGAGGTGATAGAATTCCAGTTGAGCTATTCCAAATCCTGAAAGATGATGCTGTGAAAGTGCTGCACTCAATATGCCAGCAAATCTGGAAAACTCAGCACTGGCCACAAGACTGGAAAAGGTCAGTTTTCATCCCAATCCCAGAGAAAGGCAATGCCAAAGAATGCTCAAACTACCCAATTGCACTCATCTCACATGCTAGTAAAGTAATGCTCAAAATTATCCAAGCCAGGCTTTAGCAATACGTGAACTGTGAACTTCCAGATGTTCAAGCTGGTTTTAGAAAAGGCATGGGAACCAGAGATGAAATTGCCAACATCCACTGGATCAAGAAAAAGCAAGAGAGTTCCAGAAAAACATCTATGTCTGCTTTATTGACTATGCCAAAGCCTTTGACTCTGTGGATCACAATAAACTGTGGAAAATTCTTAAAGTGATGGGAATACCAGACCACCTGACCTGCCTTTTGAGAAACCTGCATGCAGGTCAGAAAACAACAGTTAGAACTGGACATGGAACAACAGACTGGTTCTAGGTAGGAAAAGAAATATGTCAAGGCTGAATATTGTCACCTTGCTTATTCAACTTATATGCAGAGTATATAATGGGAAACACTGGGCTGGAAGAAACACAAGCTGGAATCAAGATTGCCGGAGAATATCAATAACCTCAGACATGCAGATGATACCACCCTATGGCAGAAAGTGAAGAGGAACTAAAAAGCCTCTTGTTGAAAGTGAAAGAGCAGAGTGAAAAAGTTGGCTTAAAGCTCAGCATTCAGAAAACAAAGATCATGGCATCTGGTCCCATCATTTCATGGGAAATAGATGGGGAAACAGTGGAAACAGTGGCGGACTTTAGTTTTTTGGGCTCCAAAATCACTGCAGATGGTGACTGCAGCCATGAAATTAAAAGACACTTACTCCTTGGAAGGAAAGTTATGACCAACCTAGACAGCATATTCAAAAGCAGAGACATTACTTTGCCGACTAAGGTCCGTCTAGTCAAGGCTATGGTTTTTCCAGTAGTCATGTATGGAAGTGAGAATTGGACTGTGAAGAAAACTGAGTGCTGAAGAATTAACGCTTTTGAACTGTGGTGTTGGAGAAGACTCTTGAGAGTCCCTTGGACCGCAAGGAGATCCAACCAGTCCATCCTAAAGGAAATCAGTCCTGGGTGTTTGTTGAAAGGACTGATGTTGAAGCTGAAACCCCAATACTTTGGCCACCCCATGTGAAGAGTTGACTCATTGGAAAAGACCATGATGCTGGTAGGGATTGGGGGCAGGAAGAGAAGGGGACGACAGGATGAGAGGGCTGGAGGGCATCACCGACTTGATGGACATGAATTTGAGTGAACTTGGGGAGTTGGTATGGACAGGGAGGCCTAGTGTGCTGCAGTTCATGGGGTTGCAAATAGTTGGACACGACTGAGTGACTGAACTGAACTGAAGGTCTGGCTTACTCAAATTTCGTTCCAAATGTCTTATATCCAATTATTTCCATATTTTTTGTCCTTTGCACAATGATAATGTCTTTGAGGGAAAAGGCTATTTCTATCTATACTTAATACCCCCAAGTTTCTAAGTTAATACTTGGTCAGTTCAGTTCAGTCGCTCAGTCGAGTCCGACTCTTTGCGACCCCATGAATCGCAGCACGCCAGACCTCCCTGTCCATCACCAACTCCCGGAGTTCACCCAGACCCACGCCCATGGAGTCAGTGGTGCCATTCAGCCATCTCATCCTCGGTCGTCCCCTTCTCCTCCTGCCCCCAATCCCTCCCAGCATCAGGGTCTTTTCCAATGAGTCAACTCTTTGCATGAGGTGGCCAAAGTATTGGAGTTCCAGCTTCAACATCATTCTCTCCAAAGAAATCACAGGCCGATCTCCTTCAGAATGGACTGGTTGGATCTCCTTGCAGTCCAAGGGACTCTCAAGAGTCTTCTCCAACACCACAGTTCAAAAGCATCAATTCTATGGCACTCAGCTTCTTTACAGTCCAACTCTCACATCCATATATGACTGCTGGAAAAACCATAGCCTGACAAATACTTGGTACAAAACAAGTATTCAATAAATATTTTGTAATCAATCAATGAATGAGCAGCAATATTGGGGGGGTGGAATCTTCATTTTCAGAAGAACTTCTTCTACCCATTCCGGATTTGATTTTCATGAGAATACTATGATCATTCATGTAGTGTGAGGACTGAGAGCCCTAAACGATAAGATTGAGTGCTTAGTAGCTTCACTCATTTCTAACCCTTTGAGACCCTATGGACTAAGACTGCCCGTTTTCTCTGTCCATGGGATTTTCCAGGAAAGAATATTGGAATGGGTTGCCGTACCTTTCTCCAGGGTATCTTCCCAAATCAAGGATTGCACTAGCATCTCTATGTCTCCTACATTGTAGGTGGATTCTTTACCCCTGAGAAACTGGGAAATCCCAAATGATAAGTCTATGTAATCATAAATCATAACTCAGTTGCTTTTCAAGTGATGCATTCATCTAACTGCTGAAAATGTTCATTGCTCAGAATAAAGTAAGGGCAAAACTAAATGGCCAAACACAAAAGAAAGGGTTTGAGAAGTGAAAGCTTGGTACTAGAAATACAGTGAGTAAGGTAAGCAGGCTGGGGTGTGACATAATCATAGTTCATTATAAGCATTGCTAAGATTAGTGAATCATGGCTTAAAAACAGCTTATTTATTTGACAGTTTAGAACTGTGGACAGTCAAATGTTATAATATTAACAATGAAAATATCTTTAATAGATATAGATACATGTAGACTCATAAAATAAATATCCCTGGTAAAAATGATCAGACTATATTCATCTTTTGCTCAGACTTAATTATGAAAGTGTTTGTCAGTTGTGTACAACTCTTTGTGACCCCAAGGACTGTAGCTCACCAGGGTCCTCTGTTCATGGGATTCTCCAGGCAAGAATATAGGAGGGGGTTGCCATTCACTTCTCCAGGGGATCTTCCCGACCCAGGGACAGAACCCAAGTCTCCTGAATTACAGGCAAATTCTTTATTGTCTGAGCCACAAAATAAGCCCTTATTTTAGCTTTATTTTTTCATCTTCAACATTATTCTGCTTAGGCATTCTCATCACTTTCTCATCCATTGTTATGATACAAAAGAACAAAAGCAGCCCAAATAAAGCAGCTTATTTTCTAATTCTTGATCATATTATGACCAGGGATTGCCTGCTTTATGATACAAATCCTTTCTCCTAATTCATAAATCCTATTACATCTACTTCATGCTATAGAAACGTTCAATTATAAGAAATAAAACATGCTAACTACATTAAATAAAATATACTGCTATTATAATTAAGTTGATAATCAGCCAGAATCTGATAAAAATCCAATTTTAATCATAGATTACAGTGCAGATCAAAGAGGAGGCAGGTTTCTACCTTCTTATTTTTCCAATGCTGCTTTACATACTCACACTTCCTTGTGATTTTATGTCTATGGACACATTTTGAACACTGCATAATTTTCAGTTTATTTTATAAGATTATATTTCCCCTCAGTTATAGAATTTTTTTATTGTATAAAATATTTAAAGTTTTGATCATGTATAGCAAACTGAGAAAAATATCATGCTTAGATATATAATCACTTGTAGCATTTTAGTGTGTTTCATATGTACTTTTTCTATTAGTGCATTTTTCAGTCATATATGTTACCACAGGAATGTTTCTCTATATTCTGTTACCTGAATTTTTTTGCACTTGATTAAAATATCTCATTGAATATTCTGTAACATATGTTGCAATGCAATGATGCATTATAAGTTATTCAACTAATTATCATTAAACTTTTTGTGCTTTTCTTATTCTATTTTGATCAACTCCTATAAATTTGGATTTTGCATAAAAAATTTCAGTTCAGTTTGACATATTAAATCATACCTGAAAATATTTTGTTTAAATGGACTATTTCTAAGACAGACTATAAATGTTAGAATATCCAACAGGCATCATTTTAATGAACGTATAAACACGGCTATTAAATTTTATGGAACTCCAAATAAAAACAGAATCCCCAAAGGCATTCTATTCTTGAAGCAAAAAGTGGAAAATGATTCTCTTAGATTGAAAAAAAATGATACTCATTCACCATGAAGGCACCTGTAGATAACTAATTTCTTTCAATTCATGCAACATATTTCAGACAAGGATATTTATAGCCCTAAGGCTAGAAGGATTCCATTGAAAGAGCTTTTGATGCGAAATAATAATAAATCAAGTTATATAGGAACATCCTAATTGACATATGCAAATAAGAGGTTTGAAAGGCTAAGAAAACATAAGAATTAGTGAGAAAATACCAACCTACACTTTTAAAAGCTGAAATTCATGCAGTTTAAGAATTAGATAGTAATTCTTTTCATGTATATCTGTTCTTATAGCAGAGTTTATGATGTGTAATATATAGAGCTAAAAGTTATATGTGAGAGGAAAAAAAATCTTCAGTCTATTAAAAGGCAACTTGTGTTTTATTGTCACATAGTCATCACACCTTGTGCCTAGAAGTGACATCACAAAAGAGCATTCATTTCTTTCCAGTCAGCAAACAATTTAAAACTCATCTTTTTTGATATTCTTCCTTTTTGAAATCATAGTTAAAGGGCTGTAATAACAGTGGCTTTTCCTGTGTTGAAACTTTCCAGTAACACCAAAGAAAATGAAATTGCCTCAGTTTCTGGTTATCTAGAAACCTGAAGATCACAGTCAAGATGATATTAGAATGAATTTTAAAAAAACTGTCATAAATGTGAATTCAAAAAAAAAATTATATATCTAATACTGTTTTATGTTACTCTGATGTACCCAACTTCCCATGCAAAAAAATGACAGAATTTATTAATATTACTTGTTACTTTATATAGCTAAATAATAATAATAATAAAATAAAAATAAATAATAAATAGTCTTTGTGGATATAACTGTTAAATATTTTGAGATGGGGAGATTATCCTGGATTATATGGGTGCCCCCAAAGAAATCATCAGTTCAGTTCAGTTCAGTCACTCAGTTATGTCTGACTCCTTGCAACCCCATGGACGGCAAAACGCCAGGCCTCCCTGTCCATCACCAACTCCTGGAGATTACTCAGACTCATGTCCATTGAGTCAGTGTTGCCATCCAACCATCTCATCCTCTGTTGTCCCTTCTCCTCTCGCCTTCAATCTTTCCCATCACCAAGGTCTTTTCAAATGAGTCAGTTCTTAAAATCAGGTGGCCAAAGTATTGGAGTTTCAGTTCAACATCAGTCCTTCAATGAATATTGGAAAATTCATAGAATATTCAAAGACATCATGGGTATCCTCATAAATGGAAGGCAGATGGGTATCTTACACACACAAATAGAGTGAAAGTATTAGTTGCTCAGTCATGTCCATCTCTTTGGGACTTCATAGGCTTTAGCCTGCCAGGCTCTCTGTCTATGGAATTCTCCTGGCAAGAATACTGGAGTGGGTAGCCATTCCCTTTTCCCCAACAGAGGGATCAAACCCAGATCTTCTGCACTTCAGGTAGATTCTTTACCAACTGAGCTGCTAGGAAAGCTCCAGGATGAACAAAACAGACAGATTTAAAGATGACTTTCACATGGCCACAAGCCAAGGAACCCTGTAGCTCCCAGACTCTGGAAGAGGCAGGGATAAGATCTCCCCTTAGAGCTTCTGTAGATAGTATCAGCCTTGAGTTGGGCTCAGTGATGCTGATTTCAGAATCTGGACTCCAGACTGAGAGCGAATGAATTTCTGTTGTTTTAATTCACGAAGTCTGAGGGAATTTGTTACAGCAGCTGTAGGAAACTAATACACCTATCCAAATTTTCTCTTCTCCCTTCCACTGAGCTGTCAATGAAATGTAACCCTGAGGAGTATTATACCTAAGTACTTGTGAATAAATGTAATTATCTTCAAAATTAAAATCTGCTTTTTTTTGCGGGGTGGGGCAATTACATCACTGCTCCAGAAGCAGTCCTTTGCTGATCTCTTGAATGGCCTGTGTTATGCTTAGTTGCTCAGTCATGTCTGACTCTTGCTTTACTTGTATGCCTTATGTAATTACTGTCAAAGTCTTTACTGGAAAAAAACATTCTTGTTTTATGAGTCTCAATCTGTTCTTAGGGTATTCCCAACATTCTAACAATAAAAGGCTATTATGCATAAAGTTCTAGGGTACAGAAATTGACACATTTAGAATATTATGTCAAAATAGGTTAAATACCTAGAAAAAGATACAATTCAAGTAACTTCTTATTGCAACTAACTCTGGAAGCAAGGAAGGGGAAAATAAGGTAACAGTCATTATCAATATAGTGTATTGATCATATTTAGTTGGGAAAATTGTATCATATCATTAAAATATTAAGAATTCCAATAAACAAACAGCAGTCCTAAATTTATCAGCCATCGCAATTACCTTGAAAATTTATAAAGGTCTTAAATTATAATTGTTTAAAATATATCCATCCAAATATTCTTCAGTATCACTTTTTAGCAATTTAGAAATCTTTAGCATTTAACCCCTAGTGAATACTGCCATATTTGATCCCACAGATTGAGTGGAAACCATTACCTTTAGCTGTATGTATATATCTTTATGACTGTTATGGCTATTCTGAAACCATATATGGTTCTAGTTGATTAATGTATTCTAGCATACCTAAAGGGCTTCCCTGGTAGCTCAGATGGTGAAGAATCCACCTGTAATGCAGGAGACCCCAGCTCAATTCCTGGGTCAGGTGTCTGGAGAAGGAATAGGCTACCCACTCCAATATTCTTAGGCTTCCCCAGTGACTCAGATGGTGAAGAATCCACCTGCAATGAGGGAGACCTGGATTCGATCCCCGGGTTGGGAAGATCCCGTGGAGAGGGGATGGCAACCCACTCCAGTATTGTTGCCTGGAGAATCTCCATGGACAGAGGAGATTGGCGGGCTACAGTTCATGGGGTCAAGAAGAGTCAGAGATGACTGAGCGACTAAGCAACATCAGCAGCATACCTAAAAATGTTGAATCCCCTCTCCTTATTAACAAGCAATACAATTTAAAAGATATATGATAAACCATATATTGAATTATAACCTTTCAACTATGCTTTAAGAATTCATAGCACACATAGACAGCGGCACTATTTGGAAAGCTCAGTGATATAAACAAAGGAGATGGCATGCAACTGAAAGTGACTGACTCAGGGGTTCTGATCACCCCAGGTTCCTGAAGAGCTCAACATGCTAATACATCTGCAAACTATTAGCTGTGACACTCTTGGGAAGTTCTGTTCTGAAAACTGGTACCCAGTACAAACTTTCTCTTCAAAAAGATAGTCATGCTAATGAGTCAAAAATATAAGTCGGCTTGCTCAACCTGCTCAACAGGATAGCTGGTTCCCCACCTGTCTTTATATTCTTTATAGTCATCTAGAGGGTGATTCTGAATATCACACATATGATCCAATTAATTGTGTAGCATTACAGCAAATAGGGACACATCAGTGAGGCAAAGTTCAACTCAGTAGCCACAAATAAACATAAATATATATTGATGGTATAGTATTCTAAAGTAGGTACTTGGATTCCTTTTAGATTGCAATGCTTATATGGAGAATGAAGTTCAAAATTTATAGATGTTAATATATCATGCATGTTAGTCATGAAAGACCACATACTATTTTTCTCATCATTGAAGCACTTTGTTTTTCACTTTGTCAAATAGCTTTTCATTTACTATTTCAAAAGCAAGGCTGAAACTATTAATTTCAGAATCACTGTGGTAACATGGATAAAAATGAAAGCAAAACAAAAACAACAATTTCAGTTAGAAAAGCTTTTGATTGCAAGTAATAAATATTGAACTACAGGTGGTTTACAGACTAGGGTTTTCTTTTTTCATACGTGAAGTCTGGAAGTGGTGTGTGGTAGGCCCAATGCTGCTGTGGCTCTAGGTCTATACCTTTGGGATTTTCTTTTAAATCCTCATACAATTAACACTTACAGGCAGAAAGTGCTGGGCAGAAAAGATCCCTTCCTTCTGTAACGTTTTATTCTTTTGGAAAAGAAAAGAAAAAAATTCCCAAATGCACTGGGCAGACTTCCTTACATCTCATTAAGTAGAACTGTCTCACCTGCCTCCTTTCCTAAACCCAATCACTGGCAAAGAGAATTGGGGTTATCGTGGTGGTTTTATGCCAATTTTAATTCATCCCATGGGCCAGACTCTACTTCGACTTCTGACAACCATTCACATATTGGGATTCTGTTAGCAGCAAATGAAGGGAAGGCAGATTTGTGTCCCACTCTAACCCATGCACATTCTAAATATTTATTTCCTTTAATATGCAAAATGGATAATTACTATTTAACATTTTTTATGTATATCTTGTTTTCCAGAGAAATACTCAACCATTTGCTTTGATAAGACTGTACATATTCAACTAAACAGAGAAGTAATTTAGTATTACACCTAAAGTAAATAAAATATTTCAGGCTATCCAGGAGGAAGCACACATATCAGTTTTTTTTGTTGTTGTTGTTTGTTTGTTTTTTTGCAATCTGCAAGATTTAACTTAGGGACACGCAAAGAGGAAAAATACAGTGTTAGCTGTCTCACACTAGAAATATAAAACATCTATGTCTTGAGAAGGAAGAAAAATGTTATGCAATATTAATAATAGTTAAATAAGGAAAACAAGGCCCTCTAAAGAGTTAAAAATAGGAAGTTAACCATGGCATTTTCAAAATTTATGAAAGTATGCTTCATTAAGCATATGTGGTAGGTGTGTCGTGGTTGAGAATATTGATTAAGCATAATCTACCACTTTCCTGTTGAAATTAGAAAATGTCTTGTCTCTTCCAACCAAAAACATTTTACTCTCTTCTTAGCTTTATTAGTCCCCAAGCCCATCAAATTCAAAGCTAGTCTAATAGTCAGGTAAGCAACCTTCTAAAATATGTAAATTACCCTGGTTGGTAAATCTAATAATACAGCCTTTAAAAATGCCTATTTTCTGCGCTTGGTTTAAAACCATCCAAGTACAGATGCAGGTTGAAATACATGTATTTGATCTTCTTTGAGGCTGATGAATTAAGGAAGCTTCATTCCTCTTGGGGCTTCCCTCAGGCCTCAGATGATGAAGGATCCACCTGCCATGTGGGAGACATGGGTTCAATCCATGGGTTGGGAAGATCTCTAGGAGAAAGGAATGGCTACCCACCCCAGTATTCTGGCCTGGAGAATTCCATGGACAGAGGATCTTGGCAGGATACAGTCTATGGGGTTGCAAAGAGTTGGACATGACTGAGCAACTTTCACTTTCCTTCTTCTTGGGTGCTTTGTATGACATTAGACTGTAAGGATAGGGTGAGCACAAAGTTCTCCCAAACAGTTAAAATTGATACAACAATACAACTTACTAACTTGTGTTTGGATAAGAGTTCTCTCAAAATTTTTTCTGGGTGAATATTTTTTTCTGCCTGCATAAGTGACAGGATGGCATCTACCAGTATTTCATGTGATTGTGTCTTCTGAGTACCTGTCTTCTTGGTTGGATACTGTTAATAGTAAAAGCTTGTCTGTGTGTATATGCATGCTAAGTCACTTCAGTCGTGTCTGGCTCTTTGTGACCCTATGCACTGTAGCCCTCCAGGTTTCTCTGTCCATGGGATTCTGCAGGAAAAATACAGGAGTGGGTTGCCATGCCCTCTTTCAGGGGATCTTCCCACCTAGGGATTGGAACATAGGTCTCTTGCATCTCCTGCATTGGCAGGTGAGTTCTTTACCACTAGTATGACCTAGAAAGCACAAGGCATACCATATCTGGTGAATATTGTTTGCTCTACTGATATTTTGGGCTCAAGAAGTTAAGAGACCCAGATAAATAAAGCTTCTTAAAGAGATAACAGGACTGCAAAAGGTCAGTTTTCATTCCAATCTCAAAGAAAGGCAATGCCAAAGAATGTTCAAACTACTGCACAATTGCACTCATCTCACATGCTAGCAAATTAATGCTCAAAATTCTCCAAGCCAGGCTTCAATAGTACATGAACTGTGAACTTCCAGATGTTCAATCTGGATTTAGAAAAGGCAGAGAAACCAGAGATCAAATTGCCAACATTTGTTGGATCATCAAAAAAGCAAGAGAGTTCCAGAAAAACATCTACTTCTGCTTTATTGACTATGCCAAAGCCTTTGACTATGTGGATCATGGCAAACTCTGGAAAATTCTTAAAGAGATAAGAGTACCAGATCACCTGACCTGCCTCTTGAGAAACCTGTATGCAGGTCAGGAAGCAACAGTTAGAACTGGACATGGAACAACTGGCTGCTTACAAATAGGGAAAGGAGTACATCAAGGCTGTATATTGTCACCCTGCTTATTCAACTTATATGCAGAGCACATCATGAGAAATGCTGGGCTGGAAGAAGCACAAGCTGGAATCAAGATTGCCAGGAAAAATATCAATAACCTCAGATATGCAGATGACACCACCCTTATGTCAGAAAGTGAAGAGGAACTAAAAAGCCTCTTGATGAAAGTGAAGAGGAGAATGAAAAAGTTGGTTTAAAGCTCAACATTCAGAAAACAAAGATCACGGCATCTGGTCCCATCACTTCATGGCAAATAGATGGGGAAACAGTGGAAACAGTGACAGACTTTATTTTTGGGTGGGCTCCAAAATCACTGCAGATGGTGATTGCAAGCCAAGATGCTTTCTCCTTGGAAGAAGAGTTACCCTGTATGCGAGATAGCAAAAGAGACACAGATGTATAGAACAGTCTTTTGGACCCTGTGGGAGAGGGAGAGGGTGGGATGATTTGGGAGAATGGTATTGAAACATGTATAATATCATATATGAAATGAATCATCTGTCCAGGTTCGATGCATGATACTGGATGCTTGGGGCTGGTGCACTGGGACGACCCAGAGAGATGGTATGGAGAGGGAGGTTTGGGGAGTTCAGGATGGGGAACACGTGTATACTTGTGGCAGATTCATGTTGATGTATGGCAAAACCAATACAGTATTGTAAAGTAATTAACCTCCAATTAAAATAAATTTATATTAAAAATAAATAAATAAAATAAATAAATAAAAAGCAGAGACATTACTTTGCCAACAAAGGTCTGTCTAGTCAAATCTATGGTTTTTCTAGTAGCTGTATATGGATGTGAGAGTTGGACCTGAGAGCCAAAGAATTGATGCTTTTGAACTGGTGTTGGAGAAGACTCTTGAGGGTCCCTTGGACTGCAAGGAGATCAAACCAGTCCATCCTAAAGGAAATCAGTTATGAATATTCATTGGAAGGACTGAAACTCCAATACTTTGGCCACCTGATGCAAAGTACTGACTCACTTGAAAAGACCTTGATACTGGCAAAGATTGAAGGCTAAAGGAGAAGGGAACGACAGAGGATGACATGATTGGATGGCATCACTGACTCAATGGGCATGAGTTCGAGTAAACTCTGGGAGTTGACGATGGACAGGGAGGCCTGGAGTGCTGCAGTCTATGGGATCGCAAAGAGTCAGACATGACTGAGTGACTGAACTGACTGACTGAAGAGATAACCATACATTCAAATCTAAATATTAGTAATTCTGTTAAAGAGGAAATCTTAAAAGAGACTTTTAATTATCTACATTGAAATACACACTGCATAAGACAGAAGCACTGAATATAGAAAGTTACCCTCAGAGGAGCTAATCATGAAATATTAGAACTATTTTTATCAGTTGGTTTAAAAGGGAAAAGTCACTTAAAACTACTTGGTTCAATGCAGACAATAATCCAGTTTTGAGTTATGCATCTTTTCACTGTATGAAAGATACTCTGAAAATAACAATAATTGTATCCAATAAAAATGTCTTTTTGATTTCATTTCTGGCTTTTTTAAGAACACAAAGGTAAAATTATAGGCTTACTTTATTAATTAATCCTTTGGCTTCATGTGTGAACTTTGGTTCATAAATGAAATACTATTAAACAAAATATGTTTCTGAAAATCAATTTAGCAATTTTCTTAAATGCATTAATTTTTCTTATTTGAATTGTGGCAAGCATAATTATGGCCCCTCAAATGCATCCCAACTGAATTGCCAGGGCCTGTGAATATGATGAGTTATCACCCCTTTGACTATGTTATTCCTTTGTCAGAACTGACCTAAAATAAGGGAGATTATTCAAGTGAGGCTCATCTAATCACAGGAGTCTTGTAAAGCAGATAGTTTTTTTTTTTCCTGGTTGGTGGCAGAAGCAGAAGTTGGAGAGATATATAATGCGTGTGAAGTTGAAAACAATCCCCAGCAAGCAGCCAGCAAGAAGATGAGGACCTCATTCCTACAATCAAATGTAACTGAATTCTGCCAAAAACCTAAATGAGATGGGTGAAGACTGTACCTCAAGGGCCCCAAAATAGCTACTATCTTGATATCTGTCTTCTTAGACCCCCAAGTGCAGTATTCACAGTATTCAACCAAGTCCACCTGGACTTCTGACCTACAGAAAAGTGAAAGAATAAATGAATGGGTGTTATTTTAAGCCTTGAAGTTTGTTATGCAGCAATGGGAAACTAATATATCAACCCGAGATTTTCATTTTTAGAAAATATGTTTAACCGTAAAGTAATTTGCCACAAGGGTCAAGTGCTATAAATCCATTGTATATTAAACAGACTGGATTTAACAGAATCTTTCAGGCTGAATTTTGGTATAGGTAATTCCTTCTGAAGTTTAAGACATTTTTATACACTACACCAATTTGCCTATAGTGATTTCTAGAAATAAAATTATCATTATTTATTAGTTATTTCATCAGTCAGCTATTTCATAGAAAGGTATATTTAGAAATTAGGAGGTTTGGGTTTAAATTCTAACTCCATAATGAATCTACTGCTATAATTTGGACAGTGTTGGTATTTCTATCTAATTTTGAACCTAACATTCCTAGATGAGTGCAAGGTGATTTTATTATTATTTCTCTGGAGGAGTATATGCTTTCTTACATAACAAGCTTTAGCTGAAGTGCCCATGGGCTAGTCCAACAATGGTGATACCAGTAAACAGAATGTTTCACTCCTTATGTCAGCCACTTAAGACAGTCAATCATTTTTATTGGATATAATGATTGCAGAGTGATATCCACCAAAAGTATTAGCACCAGCAATCACTTTTTGTATCATTATACAAGGACTCTTTTATAAAGGAGGTATTCATCATTTCTTAAGAAATGTATCTTAAGAAGACAACATCAGCATTCTTAGTGGCCGTCAAAAAGACACATTCTTTGTAAGACTGACATTACTTGATCAAAGGTGGTGGTAGCAGACAGGGCCTTGGAGAATATGCTAAAATAATGCCTGCAAATGTGTACATCTTAATGTGCATTTTGTACTAAAATGACCTTGACTGAGGACTTAATAGATATTAATTTTTCAGAAAGATAAAAACAAGGTTAAATAATGATGATTTGCAAGTTCCAATAATGGATACTTATGTTTCATTATACATACGAGTTTTTTCCAATCTTTTGTTTGCTTTTTTTTTAAGTCACCCTAAGGCTAAAATGAGTGAACTCGGGAGATGGTGATGGACAGGGAGGCCTGGTGGCTGTGATTCATGGGGTTGCAAAGAGTCGGACACGAATGAGTGACTGAACTGAACTGAAGGCTAAAATGACTAATTCTCAACTTAAACATGGGATTCATTGTTAAAAGTTTTAAAAATTATCTTCTGCTCAAAAATATTTATCCTATTCAAGAGTAAAATAAGTTTAGTCCAAATTATTCAAGGAAATAAATTTTTATATTTGACTCTAAAATAATTTTTCTATCTTTATCACATTACTGTGCAAGTCTATGACTACTGAGCTCCAGTGTTAAGGGTACCCTATTAATAAGGCCATGGTGTTGGATTGGATGCCCAAAGAAACTCCTCAGAGATGTTCCTGTTCATTGTCTACAGAACATACATCTTTTAAAGTTGCTTTTTATTTTTTATTGAAGTATAGCTGATTTACAATGTTAATTTCTGTTATACAGCAAAGTGATTCAGTTATATATATATACACACACATACACACACACACATATATACACACACATATTTCCCATTATGGTTATCATATGATATTGAATATACTTTCCTGTGCTATACAGTAGGACCTTGTTACTTATTCATTCTATATGTAACAGCTTACATTTGCTAACCTTAACCTCCCACTCCATTCCTCTCTCAACTCTCACTTCCTTGACAGCCACAAGTCTGTTCTGAGTCTGTTTCCATTTCATTGATAGGTTCATTTGTGTCCTAGTTTAGATTCCACATGTAAGTGATATATAGAATATTTAACATAGTAGAGACACATGTCTTGCAAATGTAAGGCTACAAGGCATTACAAGGTAAGTAAATGTGAGGAATGTTGATAATTCATTCAAATTATCTGTAAAATCATGTGCTCTACTTATTGTTGATTCATTAATTGTATCATATTTATATGGGATTTATATTTTTTCTAATAAATCATATATGAAAATAGAAAATCTTTCATCAATTTTTCTCAGTACAAACCTATTCCTGTATAACATTTCATGGCAACAAAAATGTACTTGAAAGAGAATTCAAATAAAGCTTTTTGAAACTCGGGCTATAGTAGATGCTATCCAGTGGGTGGGCATTTCCAGGTGCCCTTTTGGGTCTGAAGTACTAATCCAGTGACCAGAAGCATTGCCTATTGATAGATCACACCCAAGCCCCTTCTCAGGAATTACCCTTGGTCCC
Organism: Aepyceros melampus; assembly: GCA_006408695.1. NCBI lineage: Eukaryota > Metazoa > Chordata > Mammalia > Artiodactyla > Bovidae > Aepyceros > Aepyceros melampus. The sequence goes on from SJXQ01010508.1 coordinate 144,654, forward strand.
CGTGAGCTACCTTGCTTACGATTTATACTCATATCCAGAAACAACCCTCTTCTCATGACTGGTTACTGCTGAAGTTCAAAACTCCCACTCTCTTGTCTCAATTCTGGATATATATGAAAGGCCAGAACAGTTTCAGGGTTTTACATGGGATCAGCTTAGGCTTTTGTCACCCTCCTGACAGGGGCAATAGATTCAAGGTACTGGGGCCAGGGAAGAATCTGTTTGGCACCCAAGTGAAAGAGTGGGGCATCTCTTGCTAATCCTCTACCCAGTTTTGATGGCAGTGCATCAGAGAAGTAACCATGGCTGGACAAGCATGGTGAATAGTGACTGATACTCCTCAGGGTTGATGGCTTGGGTTACCCCAGTAGGCAAGCTGCCTACATGGACAAATGAGGGTCCGGAGAATACAGACAAAATGGGCAGTACAGAAAGTTCCACTAGGAGCTGCAGAGGTAGGGCTGCAGTTTGTCCGACTGATCTTGTAAGTTCACCTCGGAAAAAAAAACACCAACTGGTAGAGGGGATTTTTTCAGGTGAGAAGACAGTACTATCTGAAGCAAGGTCATCTGTGGAGTGAAAGGTATGGATTGAAGAGAATCCATGCTGTCCCGTCTAGATCCCCCTTTTAGTATTAAATTTTTATTCTTCCAACATGGCTTGTAATGTCTCACAGCTAAGTCCCTCTCAAGGAATTGTCCCTTGGCCAAAGGGAGAGGCCGAACTCAAGGTCACGTCTCACTCCTACAGGCAGCATACAGCCAGTGACAAGTCCATGGGGGAATTCTAAGGCCTGCCCATCATTCTCCCAAACTTGGACATATATGAAAGACCATCACGGTTTTGGAGCATCCCATGACACGAGGGTTTGCACTGCATTGTAGTTCCAATTTTTCATCTACCCAATCCTGTTTTTGTTCTTAAGACCACTCTCCAATAAATTTACTGAATATAAATCTCTGTCTCTGAGTTGGTATCCTGGGAAAGCTGACCTATATATTGAAATCACTATAGATGACAGAAAAGAAAACCCCCCTGAATTTCTTCAGTGAAAAAATGAGATTTCATAAATCACTTTGATGAAAGTACCATAAGCATAAATGAAATACTAAAAGCACTATAACAAATAAGCAAGAATAGGGCTCAAACTCATGTGAAAATTTATAAGCCAGGCTCAGTATCTGAAACACTGCATTATTTTACAAACACATTACAGATTTTTTAGAAAATCACATAGGATATGACTGTTTTAAAAATGTTTACCATCCAAATGTTTGAAAATATATTAACAATGTCTGTACTATAATCTCAATAAAGCTATCCCCAGTGTGTATTACAGGCAGACTATTCCTAAATAATATATCCTTCCATTTGCTTCTGGCTTCTTCAGATGGACCTTCCTTTCCATTTAGATTTTTTCTCCTTCTTTCATTCCCCCATGCACACTTGTAAAATTATACACTCAACCCCATAATGTAAGAAAAGGGATAATATCCTGTACTTTGCAAATTAATTATTTTAAATATTTAAATGTATCTAGTCTTTTATTTTTGAAGAGAATGGTATGGAAAACCAAAACTCATTAAATAAATAACTACATATCTACTTTAATTCCAAACATATTTCTCTGTAAGTGCAGAGTAGCCCATATAATATGCTTACTCGTAAAGGCATCTACATACATATTGCAATTATTATTTCCTAAGCCCTTTCATTTTTTCTGCCACTTTGTACATTTATGAGTATAATATGGGATGATTGTATTGACATTTAAAGATAATAATATGCCACATCATTTCAGTTGTGTCCTATTCTTTGGAGCTCCACGGACAGTAGCCTGCCAAGCTTCTCTATCCATGGGATTTTCCAGGCAAGAATACTGGAGTGGGTTGCCAGTCCTTCTCCAGGAGATCTTCCCAGCCCAGGGCTCGAATCAGTGTCTCTCATGTGTCCTGCATTCGCAGGCGGGTTCTTTACTACTAGCACCACCTGGGAATCAGGCTATCATTTATTACTAGTTCCATATGTACCAAATACTGCTAAAATAAATTCACATGATTGTCTCATTCAATCCTCAAATAATACTATCAAGTTCATACTATTATTATCCCCACAATAAAACTGAATGAATGGATACAAAACTATTCACCTCTCCTGTTCAACGTTATACTATATAACCTAAGCAGCAAAGGAGAATGTAAGAAATCAAAAAGAAATTAGGAAGGAAAAATGTAAATTTCCATTTTTCATAGATGATATGATTATTTACAAGAGAATTAGCAGAAAAGTTATTAGAGCTAATAAGAGTTCAACAATGAGGGGTGATCAATATAAAAAATCAATTGCAAAAAAAAATCAATTGTTTTCCTATAAACAAGGAAAACTAGCAAGAAAATATCATTTTAAAAGATATTGGTTCTGGACATCTGTCTTCTGAACAGTTAAGATGTAATTATGTATTTTTAAAATTCTTTATTCCAATAAATATTAATTTAAAATTAGATTAAAATCTGAACATCATAAATAAGTTATTTCCAACTTTTCTTTAGAAACCAAACATATCAACTAGGGTAGGGAAATAAAATACATAGTATCTTCAAGAACACTTGTTGACAAAGAATGGAAATATATAAATCCCAAAATAAGGGTAGATATAGCCAAATCATTAGAAGATCTGAGCAATATAATTTACAGTAAATGGAATACCTGATAAGTTCCATAAGCCACAGAACCTCTAAATCACAAATAAAACTTACCACTAGAAGTTAGGGACCTCATATTGAACAGAATCCTGGGCTTTAGATTCTTGCAAGGGTTAATTAAAGCTGGGGAGTCATATGTAGGTGCAAAAAATGAGTGGTTAAGGTCATTAAGCAGGGGAGAGAGAAATAGTTGTGGTCATATATGCCTTCTACATGTATGACTTGTTTCAAAAAATAAAATATTGTTTGGAACATGCTGCTGCTGCGGCTAAGTCGCTTCAGTCATTTACATTTAAAAAAATGCTGTTTATTGGAACATCAAATTATGCCAAGCATCTATACTTTAACTGGCAACTGAACCTTTAGGGTTTCAGAAATATCTAGAAACATACACTCTCACTCTGAACTAACGTTGAAGTGAAGTCGCTCAGTTGTGTCCGACTCTATTGGAGGTCAAATAAAACTGAATAGAGCAAGAAAATGGGAGTTAAGGGTAGATGAGCAGTAGAGGGATTGAACAGATTAAGGTACAGGAGATTCCGTCCAGTCTTGTAACTGTGAAATATATCATCTAAATATTGGTGCACTGTCTTGAAACACAAGATTATCTTGAAAAGATAACCTTCCTGAATTAGGCTCAGCTCAGAGACAGAGAGAAAGACATACAAAAAGACCATAATTTGAGAAGAGGCACCCCGCAAGTGGGGAAGCAGTGAAGGCTATTTTGATCCACCTCCGCATTCTCCACAGGAACCTCTTCCTAAACATCCTGGAAATTCTATTTTAATCAAACTAGGGAAGAAAATAAGATCACCACCAAAAGGTGTAGCCTAAAAAGATGAAAATTAACTTCTAATATCTCAAAATGAGCTAAAAGAAATTAAGAAAACAAATGGCTGAAAGAACAAAAACAAACAGAAAAGTTCAGAAATTGGACGGTTATACAAAAAGAAAGCGCAAAAATAAAAGAACAGACAGTTTTCAAGGAAGATTAAGGGGAAAAAAAATTCTTCAGAAAGGATGATGGAATTAAAAGATACATAGTCAACTAAAAATAGACAGTAAGGTAAATAACTGAAGTACAGAAAAGTGTAAAGGATAAAACAGAAAAAAAAAGTAAAATGATTTAAGAAAATCACACCCTGCCCCCACGACAGAAGTCACAAAAGAATGAAATCAAAAAAAGGAACAGAAAATTATTTAAACCCTTAATTCAGATAACTGCAATAAAAGCACTATTCCACACACTAAAATACAAAATCAACTGAAAACACCAGGAGACCCATGCCAGTAAAAGTATCACTTTTTAAAAACTGAGGTATAATTAATATATGATAAAGTGCATAAATTTTAAGTGTGCAGCTGTATTAGTTTTGACAATCGTATAAACCCATGTAAGCAACACTCTAATTAAGATAAATATTTATAGAAAACTAATGCCCATTCCCAACAAAAGATTCTATTTTTTTTATTAGCACAGTGTTCCCTTTTCTAGAATTTCATGTAAATGGAAACACAAGGTATAAAATATCTGCCTTGTTTGATTTCACACAGTGATTCTGATATTAATAAATGTTACTGCATGGGTCAGTAGCCTATTCTTTTTTACTGCAGTATACTTTACAAATACATTCCATGTGTTTACTCATTAATCCACTGATGGATATTTGTTTTCTTCCTGCTTTTTAGATATTACGAGTAAAACTGTTTCAATATTCAGCTTTTTGACTATTGTATAAGGTTTTTAGTAGACATAAATTTTCTATCTTGGGAGGATAAATACTTAAAGGAGTGGGATTGATAGATCATAGAGTATGTCAATGTTTTCTTTTTTAAACTATTGCTAAACTCTTTTCTACAGGCTTGAACCATTTTACATTTCCACAAGAAATGTATAAGAAATCTAGTTGTTCCAAAGCCTCTCCAACAATTGGTATTGCCAATCTTTTTAATTTTAGTTATTTTAGTTTGTAAGAAATGTTAGAGTGTTTTAATTTGCATTTCCTTAAAGTTGAATGTATCTTTTATATGCTTATCAGTCAGATATTATCAATGAAACAAAATATATAATTTTAAAAGGATCAATAATAAAATTGATATCAAGACGGACTAAGAAAAAAGAATGGAAAAACACTGGTATCAGAAGTTAACAGAATGTCCAGTATTCAGACATCTGCAAAATCAAAATGTTCATCGGAGAGTATTACAAACAACTCTACACAAGGACTTCCCTGATGGCTCAGATGGTAAAGCGTCTCTTACAATGTGGGACACCCAGGTTCGATCCCTGGGTCAGGAAGATCCCCTGGAGAAGGGAATGGCAATCCACTCCAGTACTCTTGCCTGGAGAATCCCATGGACTTCTCTGTCCATGGGGTCGCAAAGAGTCGGACACGACTAAGCGACTTCACTCACTCACTACACAAATATCTTTGACAAATTAAATGCAATGAACCAATTCTTTAAGAGGCACATATGATCAACAAATTTCCTTGGATGGAAAGTTACGACCAACCTAGATAGCAGATTGAAAAGCAGAGACATTACTTTGTCAACAAAGGTCCATCTAGTTAAGGCTATGCTTTTTCCTGTGGTCATGCATGGATGTGAGAGTTGGACTGTGAAGGAAGCTGAGTGCCGAAGAATTGATGCTTTTGAACTGTGGTTTTGGAAAAGGCTGTTGAGAGTCCCTTGGACTGCAAGGAGATCCAGCCAGTCCATTCTGAAGGAGATCAACCCTGGGATTTCTTTGGAAGGAATGATGCTAAAGCTGAAACTCCAATACTTTGGCCACCTCATGCGAAGAGTTGACTCACTGGAAAAGACTCTGATGCTGGGAGGGATTGGGGGCAGGAGAAGAAGGGGACGACCAAGGATGAGATGGCTGGATGGCATCACCAACTCGATGGACATGAGTTTGGGCAAACTCTGGGAGTTGGTGATGGACAGGGAGGCCTGGTGTGCTGCAATTCATGGGGTTGCAAAGAGTCGGACATGACTGAGAGACTGAACTGAACTGATGATCAACTGAACTAATAAGAAATAAATTGAATATCTCTATCACCATTTAAGAAATTACATTCATAATTTAAAAACTCCTAAAAGGAAATTTCTAGGCCTAAATGACTACATGGGAAAATTCTTCTAAACATTTAAAGATTTAATGCCATAATTCCACAACATTTATTTGAGAAAATAGAAGATGCATGAATGCTTTCTAATTAATATTATTAAGTCAATATTACTCTGAAAACAAAATCCCAGACAAAAGTGCAAAAGAAAAAGCAAATTACATACAAATATAATGAATACAGATGTAAAAATCCTTAACAAAATGCTAGTCCATGAAATTCAGCAATATCACATAGAACAGTCAACCGTGATCAATTAGTATCTAAAGGATGCATGGGCTTATTGAATGTTCAAAAATTAATCAATATAATATAATTAATAGGTTTAGAAAAATAAACACATGCTTATGTCAATTGATGCAGAAAAGCACTTAACAGAATCCAACACTAATCCATGATTTAAGAAACAGAAATAGAGGTGAACTTCTTCAATGTTACAAAGATCATCTAAAAATTGCCTACTGCTGCTGCTGCTGCTCCATTGCTCAGTCATGTTTGACTCTTTGGGGCCCAATGGACTGTAGCCCACCAGGCTCTTCTGCCCATGAAATTTTCCAGGAAAGAATGCTGGAGTGGCTTGCCATTTACTACTCCAGGGGATCTTCCCAAACTAGGGATGGAACATGCATCTCCTGCATTGGCAGGGGAATTCTTTACCAATGGAACCCCACTCCAGTATTCTTGCCTGGAAAATCCCATGGGCGGAAGGGCCTGGTAGGCTACAGTCCATGGCATCGCCAAGAGTCGGGCACAACTGAGCAACTTCACTTTCATGCATTGGAGAAGGAAATGGCAACCCACTTCAGTATTCTTGCCTGGAGAATCCCAGGGACAGGGGAGCCTGGTGGGCTGCCGTCTGTGGGGTTGCACAGAGTCAGACACGACTGAAGCAACTTAGCAGCAGCAGCAGCAGCGCCACCTGGGAAGCCCCTAAAATGCCTACAACTAAGGTCACACTTTATGGTGAAATACTGAATGCTTTCCACCTACAGTACAGTATAGTGTTAGTCACTTAGTCATGTCCAACTCTTTGATACCCCGTGGACTAGAGCCCACCAGGCTCCTAGTCCGTGAGATTCTCCAGGCAAGAATACTGAGTGGGTTCAATTTCCTTCTCCAGGGGGTTTTCCTGACCCAGGGATCAAACCCAGGTCTCCCACATTGCAGGCAGATCTTTACCTTCTGAACCACCAGGAAAGCCTCCTAAGATTGATCATAAGACAAGAACATTTGTTCCCACCATTCCTTTTAAAAGTCTGGAGGTTATAGCCAGAAAAAATAATACAAGAAAAATAAATAAGAAGCATAATGATCAGAAATGAATGAAGACAATTGTTCCTATTATTAATGATAAGATTTTGTATGCAGAACTCAAAAGGACTCTACAAATTCCTTCTAGAGCTAAGTGAGTCAGGGTAGGTAAAAGGCTGCAAGAACGATATGCTGTATTTCTGGTGGTGGTGGTGGTTTAGTCACTAAGTCATGTCTGACTCTTGCAACCCCATGGACTGTAGCTAGCCAGGCTCCTCTGCCTATGGGATTCTCCTAGCTAGAATACTGAAGTGGGTTGTCATTTCCTTTTCCACTGTATTTCTATATAGTAGCAATAAACACAAAAATTTTATACATAATGCCATTTAAAGTAATGCAAGACTCAAAATATTCAGGTGTAAATCTAGAAAAACACACATAAGATTTGTACAGTGAAAACTATAAAATGCTGATGAAAGAAACCAAAGTTGATCTAAGTGGGTGGAGAGACATACCATATTCATGAATTGGAAGACTCAATATAGTGAAGATGCCAAATTATCCTCATTACACGTTTAAAATGTAGTTAAAATAATTACTACCCAAGTTCTAGCAACAGACAAGATCATAAAATGTATATGGAAAGGTAAAGAAATTAAAATAATTAAAGCACTCTTGAAAAAGAAGAATAAAGTTGAAGGAATGGCTTTACTGATAAAACAGTTGCCGTATCCACAAGACAGTAGAGTATGGGCAGATATATAAACACATAATGTGCTACTGTGTGGTGATGTTGGGAATGTATTTCATGTGTTTTCCTTTGCCATCTGTATATTCTCTTGGGTAAAATGTCTCTCACGTCTTTTGCCCTTTTTCTATTAATAATTGTATTGTTTGTTCTTATGCTATTGCATTTTGATTTTTTAATATATTTTAAATATGATTGTTTGTCAGATAGGTGGTTTGGAAGTATTTTCTCCCACTATTTATATTGTCTCTTCATCCTTTCAGCAGGGTATTTCGCAGAACAAAATATCTAATTCAGATGAAGTCACTGATTTCCGCTACTCTGTCTTCTAATTCACTGATTTATTTCTCTGTATTATCAAATCTACTATTGTACTATTGACTCTTTCTGGTGTATCTTTTTATTTCAGTTATTGTATTCTTCAGTTTGGAGCTTCACATTCTTCTCTTTGTTAATACTCTCACTGTGTTCATCCATCTTTCTTCTGATTTCTTTGATCTTAATGATCATGATCATTACATTAAACTCTTTACCCTGAAGACTGCCTATCTTCACTTTGTTTGGATCTTTTTCTAAGGTTTTCTTTTATTCCTTCATTTGGAACATATTCCCCTATCTGCTCATTTTGTCTGATTCCCTGATCTTGGAGAAACACCCTTATGTTTATCCAACACCCTTTCAGCAGCACACTCACTTCTAGCCACCAGAGCTATCTGCTCAAGTGGGGCCCTCCATGTGGGCTTCATGGACCTTCTGTTATTGATGGGCTGACTTCTGTGAGTACCCTGGTAGGCAGAGCTGGCCCTCCGGCCCACTTGGCTGCCAGCCTCAGCCTTTGGTGGTGGCTGGATCCCGACATGGCTAACCTCATTAGCCTAGGACTTATTCTTCTCTTTGTTAATACTCTCACTGTGTTCATCCATCTTTCTTCTGATTTCTTTGATCTTAATGATCATGATCATTACATTAAACTCTTTACCCTGAAGACTGCCTATCTTCACTTTGTTTGGATCTTTTTCTAAGGTTTTCTTTTATTCCTTCATTTGGAACATATTCCCCTATCTGCTCATTTTGTCTAATTCCCTGATCTTGGAGAAACACCCTTATGTTTATCCAACACCCTTTCAGCAGCACACTCACTTCTAGCCACCAGAGCTATCTGCTCAAGTGGGGCCCTCCATGTGGGCTTCATGGACCTTCTGTTATTGATGGGCTGACTTCTGTGAGTACCCTGGTAGGCAGAGCTGGCCCTCCGGCCCACTTGGCTGCCAGCCTCAGCCTTTGGTGGTGGCTGGATCCCGACATGGCTAACCTCATTAGCCTAGGACTGGTACTGCTGGCAGGTAACCCCTGGCACTGATAGGCTAGGGGAGGACTCCAAAATGGCCATTGTCAGGGCCAGTCTACAGTAGAGTAAGCTCCCTGAAATGGCTGCTGCCAGCATCTGTGTTCCCAAAGCGAGTCTTGCTTGCCTCCTGCCTCTCTCCAAGGTCAGCAAGTGGGTCTGACCTAGGCTCCTTTCAAATTACAGCCTTTGCCCTGGGACTCAGAATGTGTGAGATTTTGCATATACCCTTTAAGAGAGGAGTTTCTGTTTTCAACAGCCCTCCAGCTCTCCCACACAGAAGCCCTGCTGACCTTCAAAACCAGATGTTCTAGGGGCTCATCCTCCTGTTGCATGACCCCTGGGCTGGGGAGGCTTAGACCCCTCACCTTTTGAGATTAACCTCTGCAATTATAATTACCCTCCTGTTTGTGGGTTGCCCACGGGGAGTATAGGTTTTTATCATATTACATCTTTACCCACCGATACCTGTTTCATTCCAGTCCTTTATAGCTTTCATTGTTGAAAATATTTTCTGCTAATCTTCACATCATCCTCATTAACAATTGCTCTCTATAAACAGTTGTGATTTTGGTGTATCTGGGAGAGGAGGTGAGGTCAGAGTCTTCCTATTCTGTCATTTGGCCACATATTCTGTCTTTCGGAGTTCCTTAGGAAAACAGTTACAGGGTCATGGAAAATGGAAAGTAAGCAGCAAATGAAGAGATGCAAAAGTGATAAAAGGAAGGCAAGACTGACATGCTTTGAATGATTTCAGTGAAAATATGTATTCCAACCATTCCGTACATCATTAAGTGCCCAAGAAATAGTGAATTATTGAACACTGGCTGTAGGCACCCTAGTGGGTGCTAACTTTGATTCAAAACCTCATACACTGCCTGCTCCCATGTGACTCACAGTCCACAACAGGCATGGAAACAGATTATTTAGTATGTACTCAGTCTCTCAGTTGTGTCTGACTCTTTTCGATCCCATGGACTGCAGCCTGCCAGGCTCCTCTGACCCTGGAATTTTCCGGGTAAGAATACTGGAGTGGTGATGATTTAGTTATTAGTGAGTTATTTAGATCAGTGCGATGGAAGTTAGCTCAGTGGACACTAGGAACACTTCCTAACACTGCCTTGCTGTCAGTGCAAGGACTCATTCGGGTCACCTCAAAAATCAGCGAGACCACACATTTCTATTTCCTAGCTAAAGTTGCCTTTAATGTTCTCATTTGTCATCCTCTGTAGAAAGCAGTTCTGGTTTATAGTTGAAACTATTAGCTGTTTGAGAACCTGTAAACACCCTAAAAGTTTCACAACTCGATCAAGTTCACCACCTCAAACAACGGATAAGGCAGTCATCGTACCTCAGGGTATTCATTGTATCATCGATGAAATGTTTTAAATCAAAATAATCAACTACTTTTGCTACAGTCTCACCATTCTGGCTAAATATTTATTCTCATAACAAATATTTATTGAGTCCATAAATTGGGCTGGGAGCTGAAGATATACCAATAAATAATAAGCAGTTTGCCTTCAGATATCTCAGTCTATTGGGGGAGATGGGCAGGGGAATGAATGATTTTTCATATAGGAAACACGTTATGAGGAATAGAGGGAATAGCTCTCTTGGTTTAGGATAAATTGTATCCCTAGGAATGCTTGGAAGTTTGCAAATATCATCACTCAACTGCTTTTTATCTCTCTCTCTTTATTAAATTTTCATTTATTTTTTTACTTTACAATACTGTATCGGTTTTGCCATACATTGACATGAATCCGCCACAGGTGTATATTTCAAGGATCTTCCAAAGAAGAAACATTTAAAAAATTCTGTCATTTGAATTGGGTTCTTGATTTTGTATAAATGGACAGTAATTACAAGAATTTATTTCTTATAACATTAGACATAAATGCCATCTTAGATAAAAGTTTAAATCCAAACTCTGATAGTGCAAGAAGCAGCTAAGTATGCAAGCAGATAGCTGGCACTTTAAATAAAATGGGAATATATCCAAATATCAAGACAGTATTGATGATTTTAGCAATTAAAAAAGCAATGGCCTTCCAGACATTTTGCAAAAGAGCAAGTTCAGCTTTGCCTCAATTAACCCAGATTTCAATTCAAGGGTAGAAGAATCATGAGCCAAATGGATCCTCCACAAATCCTGCAGTGAAAATGTAGCATATTAGATCTGGTCATTTTTTTTTTAAAGATCTAATATTTTTAACACCTGTTTTAAAAACTGTAGCTTAATTTATACCTGCAAATTTCTTGACCTGATGATCTAGCCGTCACTAAATAAAAACTTAATATCAAATGTGAAAAATACAGAATTATCAGTGCAGAAAAATGGAAAATAAAAAGAGTTGACTTTGATTTTTCAAAATAACAAAGGGCAGAATGAAAATGAGTTTGTTCTGCCCTTGTACCCTGATGCATAATAAGAGACTGAGGGGACAAGCTCAATGAAATTAAAGGGCAAGATACTTAAAATGAATGGACATATTTATTTGCCCAGCATGTATAATAACATTTTAGTACCTTCAGTTGCTAGAGGTCATAGAAAACAAATAAAAATACCTGGAATTTGAAAAGAATAGAATAATTTTCTAAGTAATGAAAACATTTATGACCAAGATAATGGCATAGTTAATTATATTGCTATACTTCAGGGAGTGTTAAATAAATCATCTCCAAAAACCACCCCGTCAGCAATAAGTACAATAAGGATTCTCTACAAGTCTTTGAAGTCTTCAGAACTTTCTATTGCTTTCAGTGAAGAAGTAACTAGATCTCTCTGATTTGTTAGCCAATAAAATATGTCCCTATATTTTTTTGTGGGGGAGAGTTGCAAAGTGGGTATGGAATAAACAATTGAATACCAAAATGAAACATGCTGAAATATTGGCATGAAGTTAGATTTTAATTTAAATGTGTGTTCTTCTATTCCTTAATTTTATAATTTTCAGAGACTCACAAATTCTCTGCACCACAGTTTTCCTATTTGTGAAGTGGATTCACTGAGATTTCCCTTTGTATACAGGGCAGACACACTGCAGTTTTAGCTTTCAGTTTTAGTTTGTGTGCAAACTCTATAGGGCTCAGAGGCCTAAATAGCACCAGTAGCTCAGCTTCAATAACCCACCATTGCTCAAAAAAAAAAAAAAAAAAAAAAAAAAAGAACCAAAGTATCTCTAATTGTAATTCTGTATTAAATACTTATATTTATATTGAACACACACACACACACAAAACCTCTAACAATGCTTCACTAATAACATCTTAGTTTTGTGTAAGCACCAGGCTTGTTTGTGACCCTATGAACTGTAGCGCAACAGGCTCCTCTGTCCATGGGATTCTCTAGGCAAGAAGACTGGACTGGGCTGCCATGCCCTCCTCCAGGATCTTCCTGACCAGGGATCTAACCCACTTCTCTTACATCTCTTGCATTGGTCTGTGGGTTCTTTACCACTAGTGCCACTTGGGAAGCCAAGTGAAAAAAAGCAAATTACCTCTAATTATAATTCTGTATTAAATACCTATAATTATAGTAACAACAACAACAAAAAATTCTAAGAAAGAGAATGTTCACTAACATCTCTTGGTTCAGTGTAAGCCCCAGATTTGTTTACTGTGAGCCTGAGACTCTTTTCCTTGAAGTCTGAGTATGAGGCACAATGATCTCCCTTTTTATGTTAGGGTCAGGCTTTGATCATTCAGAACTAAACTTCTTGCTCCCGTAATTGTGCTACCCCCTATGTTTCTACATTGAGCATTAAGATTCTGTCATTTTATCTCAATACAACTTATTTTGTCTAGAAAACATATTTCTTTTTATTAGGTCATCAGATTCTTGGTGAAGCTGAAAAGTTGAAAGCCAAAGAAAAATAAATTGAAATGAAGAAAATAAATGTTAAGGGGATAGGTAAAAAACTTAAAAAGAAAATCAGTGATAGAGAAGGATAAATAATAATGCTAATATATGATCTAAATGTAAACAACACTCAAAGGCCTATCAAGAACCTATCCTTAAGAATTATTGAGAATAATTTACTGACAATGTGAGGAAAATGTTAAAAGAAAATCCATAATTTGTTTCACTGTCTCCAAAGATGATTTTGAGTAAATGTCAAAAACAGACTTAAACCTCAACCAACAAATAATTATTTGAGTTGCTGAGAGAAATCATGAAAATCTGACAAAATTCCAAAATTGGTAGGTCTAAACTTGTGGCTCAGCTGGTAAAGAATCCACCTGCAACGTGGGAGACCTTTGATCCCTGGGTTGGGAAGATCCCCTAGAGAAGAGAAAGGCTACTCAATCCAGTATTCTGGCCTAGAGAATTCCATGGACTACAGTCCAGGGGGTCGCAAAGAGTTGGACATGACTGAGTGACTTTTACTTCACTTAAAATCATAATAAGAACAAAAGAACAAAAGTCAGTACTAGTTTCTACTATATTTTTAAACACTTTATGCCTTGGATATTATTGTTTATAAGAAGTAAAGCAGCATTGCATGCATTTACTATGCAACCTATGAAAAACTATATAAATGCCAAAACTATTTCACGAGCTTTAACAGAGGAGATGGTATTGAAATTCTGAAGAGAAATGATTTGTACTTAGCATTTCTCTGGCATTACAAAAATGATTGGAATTTTTTCTTTTAATTAAAACTGCCAGCATGGAAGGATTTAAGGATGATCAGAATAAATCCTACCAGCAAACTTCATTAACCAAGAAAGTTATAGGAAAAATAAAAGGTACTATTTACTAGTGTTATAAGAAATGGATCTACATATCAGGTATATTTAGAAAAGTTCTCATAAATTTATTGATGCTGATTGTCAGCAGAATGTTGGAGAATTCTTCAAAGTTCCACAAATTGTGAATAACTTAGAAAATTGGTGATTAAAATATTTAAAGGATTATTTTGCTCTATTATTTTTCTGAGCATGAAATATATGTATTTTAGGGACCTATTACTTAATAAAATCAGGTATTTTCCCTCTCTTCTTTTTAGCTTGTATAAAACTAGTACCTAATGAGATGATAAAGAATTATGTTTACTGTAACTTAGTCACAGGAGCAGAAGATATTAAGAAGAGGTAGAAAGAATACACAAAAGAACTATACAAAAAAGATCTTCATGACCCAGATAACCATGATGGTGTGATCACTCACCTAGAGCCAGACATCTTGCAGTACATAGTCAATTGGGCCTTAGGAAGCATCACTCTCCACAAAGCTAGTGGAGGTGATGGAATTCCAGTTGAGCTATTTCAAATCCTAAAAGATGCTGCTGCTAAAGTGCTGCACTCAATATGCCAGTAAACTTGGAAAACTCAGCAGTGGCCATAGGACTGGAAAAGGTCAGTTTTCATTCCAATCCCCAAAAAGGGCAATGCCAAAGAATGTTCAAACTACCATACAGTTGCACTCATCTCACATGCTAGCAAAGTAATGCTCAAAATTCTCCAGGCCAGGCTTCAATAGTACATGAACTGCAAATGTCCAGATGTTCAAGCTGGATTTAGAAAAGGCAGAGGAACCAGAGATCAAATTGCCAGTAGCCTTTGGATCATTGAAAAAGCAGAGAGTTCCAGAAAAACATCTACTTCTGCTTTATTGACTACGCCAAAGCCTTTGACTGTGTGGATCACAAAAAAACTGTGGAAAATTCTTAGAGATGGGCATTCTAGACCATCCAACTGCCTCCTGAGAAATCTGTATGCAGGTCAAGAAGCAATAGTTAGAACCAGACATGAAACAATGGACTGATTGCAAATTGGGAAAAGTGTATGTCAAGGCTGTATATTGTCACCCTGCTTATTTAACTTATATGCAGAGTACATCATGCGAAATGCTGGGCTGGAAGAAGCACAAGCTGGAAAAAGATTGCTGGGAGAAATATCAATAACCTCAGATATGCAGGTGACACCACCCTTAGGGTAGAAATTGAAGAAGAACTAAAGAGCCTCTTGATGAAAGTGGAAAAAGAGAGTGAAAAAGTTGGCTTAAAATTCAACATTCAAAAAACAAACATCATGGCATCTGGTCCCATCACTTCATGGCAAATAGATGAGGAAACATTAGAAATAGTTAGAGACTTCATTTTTGGGGCTCCAAAATCACTGCAGATGGTGACTGCAGCCATGAAATTAAAAGACACTTGCTCCTTGGAAGTAAAGCTATGACCAACCTAGATAGCATATTAAAAGGCAGAGACATTACTTTGCTGACAAAGGTCCATCTAGTCAAAACTACGGTTTTACCACTAGTCATGTATGGATGTGAGCATTGGACCATAAAAAAGCTGAGTGCCGAAGAATTGATGCTTTTGAACTGTGTTTTGGAGAAGACTCTTGAGAGTCCCTTGGACTGCAGAGATAAAACGAGTCAATGGTAAAGGAAATCAGTCCAGAATATTCATTGGAAGGACTGATGTTGAAGCTGAAACTCCAATACTTTGACCACCTGATGCAAAGAACTGACTCACTGGAAAAGATCCTGATGTTGGTAAAGACTGAAGGCAGGAGGAGAAGGGGACAACAGAGGATGAGAGGGTTGGATGGCATCACTGACTCGATGGACATGAGTTTGAGCAAGCCCCGGGGTTGGTGATGGAAGGGAAGCCTTGTGTGCTGCAGTCTGCGGGGTCACAAAGAGTTGGACACGACTGAATGGCTGAACTGAACTGAATTTAGTCAGTCCAGGAAATATCACAGTAAGTACAAATGATTATGAATTCACAGGCCACTGTATGCATTCAAAGCAGAAACAGCCTGTTTCATGTAGTACTAGCCATTTCTCCTGTCCTGTTATTAACATCATCTCAGTAGCAAAATCGGAGAAGGCAATGGCACCCCACTCCAGTGTTCTTGCCTGGAAAATCCCATGGACGGAGGAGCCTGGTGGGCTGCAGCCCATGGGGTCACTGAGAGTTGGACACGACTGAGCAACTTCACTTTCACTTTTCACTTTCATGCATTGGAGAAGGAAATGGCAACCCACTCCAGTGTTCTTGCCTGGAGAATCCCAGGGATGAGGGAGCCTGGTGGGCTGCCGTCTATGGGGTCGCACAGAGTCGGACATGATTGAAGCAACTCAGCAGTAGCAGCAGCAAGTAGCAGAATTCTTTACTGTCTGAACTACCCAGGGTTTCTTATTAAGGCTTTCCTTGTGGCGCTAGTGATTAAAACACCCATCTGCCAATGCAGAAGACACATTAAGAAACTCAGTTCAATCTCTGGGTCAGAAAAATCCTCTGGAAGAGGGAATGGCAACCCACTCCAGTATTGTTGCCTGGAGAATCCCATGGGCAGAGGAACCTGGAGGGCTAAAGTCCATAGGTTCACAAAGAATTGGACAAGACAGAAGCGTCTTAGCAAACACAAGTAGCAAAAATGCATAGAGTCCTTTAGAAGTACTAAGTCAGTACTAAGCATCTAAGCTGGTCTCTCTAAAATTAAAAAAAAAAAGAGAGAGAGAGCAAGAGAGAGAAAATTCTTTCCTATATGTATACGATTCTGTTCAGGATAAAGACTTCAGTCCAAAGATTTACATGCAGTTAAGCCTCAAGAGGTACTGGATGTATTGATATGAAAAGTAGAATCAAAACTTGACAAAGAACCACAGGCCTTGATCCAACAGGCTCTGAAATACTGCTAACCAGAATTCCGCCTTCTCTAGCTATAGCCATCACTCCTGACAGAAGTCTCCTTAAATTTACTTCTGTTAGAGCCCTGCTGCCAATGAGCCATGACCTTTGCCTTCTATGACCGCCAACAGAAAAATCCAGGGCTACCTAGCCCATGTCAAATACAACAGTTCTTTCCCAGCTCACCTGAATCTTTAAATTCTGCAAGGTACTCTGAGTTGAGTAAGTCATCTTACTGTACTTTATCTCTCTGGCAGCAAATCTGTTATTCACCTTTAGAGACTTTTCCAAAATGTCATAATTGCCCTGGGAAGTTTTAACCTCAAATTCCTAATCTCTTCTAGTTTTTCTAACTTTCTCTTGTGATTTTTATAAAAATATAATATCCCTCTTTTCCACTTTCATTTATCTTTATAGTTTTTATGCATATAAAAAATGCTTCTCTAAACTTATGACTTTTGGATACTCAGTATATAAAAATTAACTATGAAGATTATTGTATTAATGAATCAGATGTTTATATATCATACAGTCTGTGTAATTTACACTTATTACACCGACTATATCCATCCACCAATAGTCTCTTTTATATGTTGAGGCTCATTTCTGTCTTACACTGATATACATATAGTTATGAGAGTAAATAAGAAATTTAATGGTTTATTATAATTCAACTCTTCTGATTTTTCTCTCTTGACACTGAGCTTCCTAGATGCAAATTTGAAGGAAAATGTTAATCCATCTTGTGACAGAAACATTTTAAGTTGATCCCTTCAATTTTCAGTTTCTAATAGCTGCTTCTGTTTTAATAGGAAAATAAGATTTGTTTTGAAGAAGAAGTTATTGTTCAGTAGCTAAGTCATGTCCAGTTCTTTGCAGCCCCATGAACTGCAGCAGGCCAGGAGATATATAAGCCAATATGAGTTAATGGTAATATATGTGTACATTTCTCCATTTCTTTCCAGAATATAAAAAGGACTGGACCTTGCATGAAATGTGTTTTTGGGAGACAAGGGCAAGGACAAGCAGCGGGATAGTATCTTTTCTCTACTGCATTCAGTGAACAAAGGACCAGAGCAATATAATTTACATTTGGAGATTGAACGCTTCGGAACATCAGTCCTCTGCCAGTTCTATTCCTCCACTAAGCCCTCACAATTGAAGTCATGTCTTCAACGTGTTGATTCTCTAGAAACTAGAAAAAATTTTAGGCTCTTAGCAACTTTTGATCCATGAATAATTGTACATGTGTCAATTGCTTCCAAAATTGTAAGCGTTTCCTCAGTTTTATGAGGTTTTCTTTTTGTGCTGCTATCCTGAGAGAAATCAGTTTTTAGCGCTTTCAATACCTTCTCTGACACTGTAGCTATTCCTTTCTATAAATGATACCTGCTCATTTGCTTTTTGTAAGATCCTGTTAGAAAAAATCCATAGTTTTCTGTCTGAATTCCTGTCACTTTGTAGCCATGCCCCTGGGAAGCCTGGATGGCTTTGCTTATTAGTTTATAAGTACAAGATGCCAGACATGCTGGTTCTGGAAGCACTGAAGATCTTACAAATGTAGGTGCATCTATTTCATCACCTAAAAGAGAAACACAGCCTTCCCAAAATTTAAATTCTAGGAATTTTTGTTAATAATAATATACTGAAAATAATACATTAGGCACAATACTATTTCAAGCCTAAATTAATCATATTCAATACAAAGAAATGCCTTCCCTGGAGGCTCAGTGGTAAACAATCAGCCTGCAACGCAGAAGACCAGGGTTCAGTCTCTGGATTGGGAAGATCCCCTGGAGGAGGGCATGGCAACCCACTCCAGTATTCTCACCTGGAGAATTCCAGGGGCAGAGGAGCCTGGCGGGCTACAGTCCATGGGGTCGCAAAAGAGTCAGACAGGACTTAGTGACTAAACAACAATAATACAAAGAACTAATATGATTATTAGATTAAATTCCCCACATTAGAATTCTTTTTTTATACTTAGAGAAACTGAGGCAAGGCTTCTATCTATTAATTGAATATTCACACTATGTGCCAAGCCCACATGAGACAGGACATTAATTAATGTATGTACCAAGCAGAAGCAATTTATTCTAATGGAAATTTAGAATGAATTCACATGCGTTCTATAATGGACACTGAGGTCCTGTCCTTCTATAATCTCTTTTTAGGTAAAGACACTCAACCCAGCTGCTGGGGACTCACAATTGAGTTTCTCAATGAGCAATGCCCCAGGCCTTAGGGAGCTGACTTGCCCAAGACTGCATCCTTTTCCAGGGGACAAGATTCAGTTACTGACTGGCAGAGGTGGGGAGAGAAAGCCCCAGCCTTACACTGCCTGGATTTAGCACAACTCTGAAGGGCTATAGTCCTTGGGCTCCATAGTCCTCATAGGATGAGCTGAGGCTTCATTAACAAAAGCACTGTAGCTTCTTCTCTGTCCTAACCTGGCTTCCTCCCTTCGTGGTAGGTATGCCTCCCATAATAGTTCTCAATACATCCATTGCACCTAAGAGTGTGTTTCCCAGTAACACAACTGAAGACAATTTTGAAACCAATCTTACCACAAAACTTCAGAGGAGTAATATTTAGTGGACATGAGTTCAAAGAGATCACCCAATACAAAATGTCAAACAAACAAACAAACAAATATCCTAAATTTTGGCTCATTTCCCATTAATAATCTGTCTTGATTTAAAAGGCAAAACAAACCATTGTGTGATTTTCTTTCATTTCTGCTTATATAATGGATACTGAGGAAGACTTTTCCAATAGTCTAAATTGCGTGACTTTGCTCAGAAACAAAGACATGAGTAAAGTACTTCATATCCTAAAAATAAAAGTAAAGGCAATGAATTTTACGCCCCTGGCAGCCAGTCCTCCTCTGCTTCCCCACCCTTGACCTCAGGGCTGCTGCCAGCCTATTTAAGCAGAAGCTGGAAGGTCTGAAAGATAAGTCTTGGTCTAGTTTAGAGATTTCCAGAGCTTTCCCCAAACTTCCACCTGCCCTGGAAAGTTCAAGAGAATCCTTTGTAGAGATAGAGCTAATCATGAGAGAGAGAGGCTGACTCTCTCCTTCAGTAGGACATTTTGGTATCAGACTTGTGAAATGGGGCCTCAGTGCCTTGAATATGGGTTTGGGAAAAGTGAAAGGTTTAAGGAGGCTGATCCAGAGTGGATTTTCTGCATTGAAGATGGATTTTGTTATGGTGATTCTGCTGAAAGAGCCTTCAAGAAAATGCCTCTCTCCCAAAGAGCCAGCATGGGGATTTGAGTCACACAAAGGGTAGAAATTGGAGAAATTTCAATAATCAACATGGGAGAACTTTAACACCATAAGTTAAGTAAGAGATATTTAACCCTTTCTCCCCTCTGGTCAGCAGTACATTGGAGAAGAAAGATTCACAGAAGAGGAGGGAAGAGTTCAGAGACATAAAGAAAGCATAGAAAACCAGGCCATGGCCTCTTTCCAGAGCAAGTGGATGAATCAGGCATGGAAACTGATGGGGAGGATAAGTAATATGTTGGAAAAGTGATTAAAGTTTTACACAGTACTGAGCTGGAATATTAATATCTGAAAGAGCTTGGGAATCTATCAGATCAATCTGAGAAGTTTTCAGAGAATGGGAAATGGGGGTCAGACATGGGCAAAGGCAATGACTACAGAAAACTAATGTTTTTTCCACTCACTGGATTAAGATTGCTCAAGAAGTGGTTACATTTTATTGGAGAGGAATGATTAAATTAAAAACATTTACTGTCCTGCCTGATACAGTAACCGAAGATACACTAATGAAGGGCAATTGCTTCTATTTACCAAAGAATTTTCAGCTTTGCAACTTTAGTTTTATTTCTATACACTTACATGGAAGGAAGCATGGCCACAGCGTAACACTGAGTGAACACACACACACACACACACACACACACACACACACAGAAATGGTCCTATTTAAGTAACTAAAACTGCATGATTATATGTTTGCATACATTTTCTGTATTTATCTCTCTCATGCTCAGAAGTTTGAAATAAAGGTTAACAGTGGTTATTAAGATTACGTGGAGTGAAGGGATACTGAATGTTTGCTTTATATGCGTTGTTTCCATTTTGCAAAACATAAACATATGACTTTTGAAAGTAAAAATGGGTATTTTTTTAAAAACAGAAAAATAAGCTCAAAGGCATTGTTCAGGCAATGGTCTCTCTTCTGCATGCAGGTCTCTTCAGACCCTGGTGAAAGTCAAGACTTCATACTCAGAGGTATCAGTGAAGAATGTGCTCTATTGAACATATAAACAAAAATTTAATAACAAAACATGCCTGACACCTCATTAATCCCATAGCAGCCCAGTTCCTTCCTATGTGCTTTCTGCTTCCTGCTCACATTTGGCTTTCACATACATTAATGTAGTAGATATGATCTTTGGCTAATCTGTGATTCTCTATTTTTAAAACGTGAAACCAATGCTATAATTTCCCATGGTGGTAGTGGATATACCAACCCAGATCTCCTGCACTGCAGGCAGATTCTTCACCATCTGAGCCACCAGGGAAGCCCAGTAGATATATAAATGTCTCTAGGGCCCCAGAAGTATACCCATATTGGATGTACACGAGTACAAAGTGGCAGAAGCATGGTCATATGAATGGGCCATCTTCTTGCTAGCTCTTTAATTTTACTACAAAGAATTTCTAAAGAGAGTTTGTGGCACTTTCTTCTCTGTATAATTTTCAAACCAGATATAGTTTTATCTGTCTGTGAGTGTTAATCTAAGGTCTTATTCAAAATCAGGGCTTCTCAGTATTCTCAGGCCCTGCAGAGGCACTCTGGTGCCATTGCTATGGACTAACTGAGCACAGCACAGGGACAGTGAGTGGGCTCCTGCACCTTCCCTCTGTTTTCACTTCAGGGTCTCCACTTTTCTTCAGTTCAGTTCAGTCGTTCAGTCATGTCCAACTCTTTGCAACCCCATGGACAGAAGCATGTCAGGCCTCTCTGTCCATCACCAACTCCCAGAGTTTACTGAAACTAATTTCCATTGAGTCAGTGATGCCATCCAACCATCTCATCCTCTGTTGTCCCCTCTCCTCCTGCCTTCAATCTTTCCCAGCATCAAGGTCTTTTCAAAGGAGTCAGCTCTTCACATCAAGGTGGCCAAAGTATTGGAGCTTCAGCTTCAGCATCAGTCCTTCCAATAAATATTCAGGACTGATTTCCTTTAGGATGGACTGGTTTGATCTCTTTGCAGTCCAAGGGACTCTCAAGAGTCTTCTCCAACACCACTTTTCTTGGATCTAGTATTAAAATCTCTTTTAATAAATTGATGAAAAGGGGAAATCAACTGTTTACACTTTTATGAAAGGAAATTCAACAGTCTTACATCAAACAACTTTATGTCAAAAATGAAAAAAAAAAAAAAAGGCTCTTTTTGGAGAGATTTGTTCAAAGACTTCAGTCCCAAACACGGTGGTGAAACCAATGCCAGCTCTGAGGCATTTCACCCTCAGATCAGCCTGTTCCACCTTATGGCACTAATCCTCTCTTTGGCTGCTGACTTCATTGTTAGTATCACCTCTTTCTTCCAAGGTCTGGGATCCTGAATATTTCTGGTCAAAGTAATTCTGAGAGGTGTGTGCAGAGAATCTGGGAGTCAAGGCCATACTTGCTCACTAACACCATCTCTGATTTCAGTAGAGACTTTGGTCACATTGGTAGAACAGATACTCTCAGCTTTCAGCCAAGTTCCTAATGAAACCATTTATATTGTGAGGGTATGTGTCTATTTCCAATTGCATTATATGTTCATAATGTCTTCCAAGAGACAATCATATTTTGCCATCAATTCTAACAACCATAACTTAGGGAGATACATTTGGTGTTTTTATGAATCGTAGAGATAACATAAAAGAATCTATAGCTCACCATCTGTTTGGTAAAACATTAAATGTATTTCAAATATTAACTTTCTAGTCACAATTTTAGAAGGCATATAAATTAGTTGTTTTGTGCAATTTAAAAGTCTTAGCATTAATGACATGTCAGCAAAACTATCATAAGCAGAGGGGGGAATGCAAGACACTTCTAATGCAGTTGAACAAACAGCAAATTAAAATCACAACAAAAATTATCTGAATAAGTGAAAAATCACCTTCTATTCTCATGCTAACCCTAGTGAAACAGATATGTTTCAATGCATTTTTCTCCATTTGGCTTAGTGGTTTGATCTCATTTCAGTGTTTAATTGTTTACATGCTACTGTAATGAATAAGCTGCTGCTGCTGCTGAGTCGCCTCAGTCGTGTCTGACTCTGTGCAACCCCCTAGATAGCACCCAACCAGGCTCTGCCATCCCTGAGATTCTCCAGGCAAGAACACTGGAGTGGGTTGCCATTTCCTTCTCCAGTGCATGAAAGTGAAGAGTGAAAGTGAAATCAATTAGTCGTGTCTGACTCTTAGCGACCCCATGAACTGCAGCCGACCAGGCTCCTCCGTCCATGGGATTTTCCAGACAAGAGTACTGGAGTGGGGTGCCATTGCCTTCTCTGAATAAGCTAGGGATTCATTTTTTCATCAAACCCCATTAATCTGGAAGAATTAAAAGTTTGCATGAATTGAAGATATTTTAAAACTGACAACTCTATACAAAAGAAGTTACCTAAGTAGTTTGACCTTTCACTGTTGTTTGAGATTGTTAATCACAAGACTGAAAATAAAAGTGAGAAGAGGGATCAAAGGTAAAACTTGAGAAGGGAGGAAGGAAACACAAGTAACAAAAATAGAAAATCAGGAAGAAGAAATGTCATTTGATCAGCATTCTGGGATAAAGTATATAGATCAAGGAAACATGGACCATATCATTAAAAGGGTCCAATAAAGATGCCAAAGAATAACAGAATATTCTACCAATTATTTTGACTGAAGTGAGTCTATAGAATCACACTGTTCAACACAATCAATTCGCAATTGAAACAACAAAGACCCTGAAAAATGTTCTTTTGTCTGAGATCAAAAAATCATTAGCAGGGCTGGAAATTAAACTCTTGGTGTCTAGTTCAGGGTTCTGGATTGAAAATCAAGAAATGTAAGGAGAGGAGATGCAAATAATATTGGATTATTTAAATAAATATGTAAATAAACTGTTGGGTGAGAGTTGGAAATCCTAAGAAAATAAAAAATTGGCAGGTATAGAAAATTAAAAACCTCAATAAAAGGACGTCTACAACATAAAGTTACAATTTCATTACTCGCTAGGATGACAACTTGATCTCAGAGGCAAACATGCTATTATTGCAAATTAATAAGTCAGCTAAAACAGATTTTTAATTTAGAAAATGCTCTTGGTGTGATTTACAACTTCACATGGCCTGGTATGATTGAAAAACTACCAGAGAACACATTCTACACTTGAGTCTTTTATAAGATCTGTACCATTTCAGCAAGGTGATTTATCCTTCCTCCGCTCCCAATAATTCATCTAAAATTAATGATTTGGGTTTGCAGACTCTTAAATTCCTCCTCCACTTTTACTTCCTAGAAATTAAATTAGTATATAAGTAAACTTCTGATTCTTTGAGATTTAATGCATTTCTTCTTTCCAGGAAAAAACAACAACAACAAAAAACAACTCAAACTTTAAAGCTAAAATATAACATGAAGCACACCTTTCTCAGCTTCTAATAACTCATCTATTTTCCAAGTCAAAAGGTAGTACAGTCCTGTCTGTAATATTTCAACTCTTCAAATAAAAGGGTGTGTTGGTATAACGGGTTCAACTATATCGTATGTTAAATCCTCTGTGATTTGAATGAAAAACTGAAGTATGGTCCTTTCCATGTTAAAAGGCTTTGACTCTGGATTTGCCCACTATGCCACATAAATGAGTTTAAATGTGTAAAAATAATAGGTAAAAATATCACTCTAATGTTCAGTTATGACCATAACATGGGTGAAAACATTTAAGAAAAGAATGTAGATATATTTTGCTCAAGTAGGCAAGAGAGTGCTGAGATTAAATAATTGGACCTCAATCTCTTTCTAAAGTAGAATAAGTCTTTGCTTTTCATTCCAGCATTCACCATTGTGGCAAATAACAAAGACTCAGGTCAATAGGTATTCAAAAGACATTTGAGCTTTGAATTTTTGTATCTGTAACTAAATGTTAAATTTGATTATGTTTAGGTATCATGCAAACTTGGCAGATTTAGCAGATACATAAATAGCAGATAAATAATATTCTTAAACATATGAAAATCATTGTAATGAATCTTCTATCAATGACATGATGGTGTATAACTGTTATACTTAATTACTTATAGTTTTATCTAAAGTTATAAATAAATTTTCTACCATGCTTCACATTTTAAATGTTGAAATGATAAATTCTGATACTTTATTATTATGTTTAGAAAGAATATCAATATTTAATTTTAACAAACTTGTTAAATTTGCTAAAGAATAATATACAATTACCAAGAAATGTTCATTTTGAGTAACCTTATGATGCATTCATTTTAGAAAGTACAAAAATGTAGCATATTTTAGCAAATAATTTCAAAATACAGTAATTTATATTGCTTTAAAGGATATTTTCCTATGGATTGTGGTAATAAAGAGCAAGAGATTCAATTGTAATTGTCAACTTTTATGTATATTAAAAGCTTTCCACTTCCATCAGTGATGACCACAGGATACACATGGTTATTGATTGTAAGCTATTTGTCCAAGATGGATTAATGGTTTCTTCTCCCGTAAATATAAATATTTCAACCTAAGCTCATCAAAACTTCAAACTTTTAAACAATCATTAACAAGATCCAATTCCATTCACCCACCTACCACTCTTCCCCAGAGAATTCCTGAAATAGCTCCTTGTGGAATAAGAAATAAACTGATTAACAATAACTTATACAAAAGCATATTAATTACTTTACACATCCTGACACAACTGAGTTGTTCAATAACTTATAATTTTATTGACCTTTATTTAACCAGAACATTTCATAGCTTACTTTTATTAGTGAAGTTAAAATATCTGCTGGCTGCCTTAAAATAAGCATGGGCAGAATCAACTCATCTGCCTTTTCTCCTACTCAGTATATAATTTGTTATCAGATGAATAATCTTATCCATATTAACTAAGCTATGTACTGAGTTTGTCAGAAAAAAAATTTATTTAGATCCTTTCATGTGTTAGACCTTTTACAACAAAATATGAATTACTGATTTTTATTTTCTATTTAATGACAAATATTAGATTAATTTAGCAGCAAAAGTCTGACATATATAAACACACACATATATATATATGTATAGATCTATGTGTGAATATATGCTTGTTATAGGGGAAAAGCCACAAACTCAACATGGTATCACTTGTGTTAAAGCCCATGATACCAAACCTATTTTTAATACTTAATTTACTTGCAGTTTTTACCTTCCCTAGATATGCAATCTTAATCAACCAGATTCGAATTTTTTGGTCAGCACTAAGGAAGTAATCTATCACTTGGAACCTCTCCATCCCCTAGAGAGGGAAAAGGCAATATACATGATTAAAAACAAAATGAAAGAAAAAATTCTCTCCATTTCCTCTTCCCCCAAAATAAGACGTTTTGGTTCAAAATAACCCTTCCTTTTCTTTTGCTCATACACCTTCCTCACCCCACCCTCTTTCTCTAAAAGTCTTTTATTGTGTATTGCTCCTCTGAGTACCCTTTTAGTTGCTAGATAAGATGCTGCCTAATTTGTGAATCAACTTACAAAGCCAATTAGAGCTGCATATTTACTTGGCTGAATTTTTTTTTTTACTCATACATTAACATATGTAATATATTCACTAATGTATTTTAGATATAAATTGATATTCAAAGATGCACAAGACAAGAATTAAAAAGTATTTCTCATAAAGGTTCATAATCAGAACACAGACTTGACCTTGGGTTGAGATTTGAGGGCATTCCTGGTACTGGAGGACTCGTGTGGCCAACAAGTCCCTTGAAAGTAGACAAACTTTGTTTAAACAATGTCAACCACAGGCCTTTCATTTTCACAAATATCTTGAGAAAATACTGACTTGTTCCAGTATTTATAATCATAGTACTTATTGATCCTGTGACTCTGAACGAGTTACTATAAATTCAGTTAAGTTTCTAAGCCATGTCCGAATCTTTGTGACCCATGGAGTGTAGCACGCCAGGCTTCCCTGTCTATCACCAATTCCCAGAACATATTCAAACTCATGCCCATTGAGTCAGTGATGCCAACCAACCATCTCATCCTCTGTCATCTCTTTCTCCTCCTACCTTCAATCTTTCCCAGCATCAGGGTATTTTCCAATGAGTCAGTTCTTCACAACAGGTGGATTAAGAATTGAATTTTCGGCTTTAGCATCAATCCTTCCAATGAATATTCAGGACTGATTTCTTTTAGGATGGACTGGATGGATCTCCTTGCAGTCCAAGACTCTCGAGTCTTCTACAACTCCACAGTTCAAAAGCATCAATCCTTTGGTGCTCAGCTTCCCTTATAGTCTAACACTCACATCCATACATGAGTACTGGAAAAACCATAGCTTTGACAAGACAGATCTTTGTTGGCAAAGTAATGTCTTTGCCAATTAATATGCTGTCTAGGTTGGTCATAGATTTTCTTCCAAGGAGTAAGCATGTTTTAAGGCTACAGTCACCATCTGCAGTGATTTTGGAGCCCCCCAAAATAGTCTCTCATTGTTTCCATTGTTTCCCCATCTATTTGCCATGAAGTGAAGAGACTGGATATCATGATCTTAGTTTTCTGAACACTGAGCTTTAAGCCACGTTTTTTACTCTCCTCTTTCACTTTCATCAAGAGGCTTTTTAGCTTTTCTTTGCTTTCTGCCATAAGGGTGGTGTCATCTGCATGTCTGAGGTTATTGACATTTCTCCCAGCAGTCTTGATTCCAGCTTGTGCTTCCTCCAGCCCAGTGTTTCTCATGATGTGCTCTGCATATAAGTTAAACAAGCAGGGTGACAATAGTACAGCCTTGAGGCACCCTTTCCCGATTTGGAACCAGTGTTTGGTTCCATGTCCAGTTCTAACCGTTGCTTCTTGAACTACATATAGATTATATATGCATATAATGCATATAGACTTACATTTCTCTGGAGGCAGGTCAGGAGGTCTGGTATTCCCAACTCTTTAAGAATTTTCCACAACTTGTGATCCACAGAGTCAAAGGCTTCAGTTCAGTTCAGTTCAGTTCAATTCAGTCACTCAGTCGTGTCCGACTCTTTGCGATCCCATGAATTGCACCACACCAGGCCTCCCTGTCCATCACCAACACCCAGAGTTCACTCAGACTCACATCCATTGAGTCAGTGATGCCATCCAGCCATATCACACTCTGTTGTCCCCTTCTCCTCCTGCCTCCAATCCTTCCCAGCATAAGTCTTTTCCAATGAGTCAACTCTTCGCATGAGGTGGCCAAAGTACTGGAGTTTCAGCTTTAGCATCATTCCCTCCAAAGAAATCCCAGGGCTAATCTCCTTCAGAACGGACTGGGTGGATCTCCTTGCAGTCCAAGGGACTCTCAAGAGTCTTCTCCAACACCACAGTTCAAAAGCATCAATTCTTCGGCGCTCAGCCTTCTTTACAGTCCAAGTCTCACATCCATACATGACTACTGGAAAAACCATAGCCTTGACTAGACAGACCTTAGTCGGCCAAGTAATGTCTCTGCTTTTCAATATGCTATCTAGGTTGGTCATGACTTTTCTTCCAAAGAGTAAGCATCTTTTAATTTCATGGCTGCAATCACCATCTGCAGTGATTTTGGAGGCCCCCAAAATAAAGTCTGACACTGTTTCCACTGTTTCTCCATCTATTTCCCATGAAGTGATGGGGCCAGATGCCATGATCTTCATTTTCTGAATGTTGAGCTTTAAGCCAACTTTTTCACTCTCCTCTTTTACTTTCATCAAGAGGCTTTTTAGTTCCTCTTAACTTTCTGCCATAAGGGTGGTGTCATCTGCATATCCGAGGTTATTGATATTTCTCCAAGCAATCTTGATTCCACTTGTGTTTCTTCCAGTCCAGCATTTCTCATGATGTATTCTGCATATAAGTTAAATAAGCAGGGTGACAATATACAGCCTTGACATACTCCTTTTCCTATTTGGAACCAGTCTTTTGTTCCATGTCCAGTTCTAACTGTTGCTTCTTGAACTGCATACAGATTTCTCAAGAGGCAGGTCAGGTGGTCTGGTATTCCTATCTCTTGCAGAATTTTCCACAGGTTATTGTGATCCATACAGTCAAAGGCTTTGGCATAGTCAATAAAGCAGAAATA
The DNA here is from genome assembly GCA_006408695.1 of Aepyceros melampus. Taxonomy (NCBI): domain Eukaryota; kingdom Metazoa; phylum Chordata; class Mammalia; order Artiodactyla; family Bovidae; genus Aepyceros; species Aepyceros melampus. The sequence goes on from SJXQ01010508.1 coordinate 173,812, forward strand.
GATGTTTTTCTGGAACTCTCTTGCTTTTTCTATGATCCAGCAGATGTTGGCAATTTGATCTCTGGTTCCTCTGCCTTTTCTAAAACTAGCTTGAACATCTGGAAGTTCACTGTTCACATATTGCTGAAGCCTGGCTTGGAGAATTTTGAGCATTACTTTACAAGCGTGTGAGATGAGTGCAATTGTGCAGTAGTTTGAGCATTCTTTGGCATTGCCTTTCTTAGGGATTGGAATGAAAACTGACCTTTTCCAGTCCTCTGGCCACTGCTGAGTTTTCCAAATGTGCTGGCATGTTGAGTTCAGCACTTTCACAGCATCATCTTTCAGGATTTGAAATCGCTCAACTGGAATTCCATCACCTCCACTAGCTTTGTTCGTAGTGATGTTTTCTAAGGCCCATTTGACTTCACATTCCAGGATGTCTGGCTCTAGATGAGTGATAACACCATCATGATTATGTGGGTCATGAAGATCCTTTCTGTACAGTTCTTCTGTGTATTGTTGCCATCTCTTCTTAGTATCTTCTGCTTCTGGTAGGTCCATACAATTTCTGTCCTTTATCAAGCCCATCTTTGCATGAAATGTTCCCTTGGTATCTCTAATTTTCTTGAAGAGATCTCTAGTCTTTCCCATTCTGTTCTTTTTCTCTATTTCTTGTATTGATCACTGAAGAAGGCTTTCTTATCTCTTCTTGCTATTCTTTGGAACTTTGCATTCAGATGCTTATATCTTTACTTTTCCTCTTGGCTTTCACTTCTCTTCTTTTCTCAGCTATTTGTAAGGCTTCCCCAGACAGCCATTTTGCAAGGCTTCCCTAGACAGCCATTTTGCTTTTCTGCATTTCTTTTCCATGGGGATGGTCTTGATCTCTGTCTCCTGTACAATGTCACGAACCTCATTCAATAGTTCATCAGGCACTCTATCAGATCTAGGCCCTTATATCTATTTCTCACTCCCACTGTATTATCATAAGGGATTTGATTGAGGTCATACCTGAATGGTCTAGCGGTTTTCCCTGTTTTCTTCAATTTCAGTTTGAATTTGGTAATAAGGAGTTCCTGATCTGAGCCACAGTCAGCTCCTGGTCTTGTTTTTGTTGACTGTATAGAGCTTCTCCATCTTTGGCTGCAAAGAATATAATCAATCTGATTTCGGTGTTGACCATCTGGTGATGTCCATGTGTAGAGTCTTCTCTTGTGTTGTTGGAAGAGGGTGTTTGCTATGACCAGTGCATTTTCTTCGCAAAACGCTATTAGTTTTTGCCCTGCTTCATTCTGTATTCCAAGGCCAAATTTGCCTGTTACTCCAGGTGTTTCTTGACTTCCTACTTTTACATTCCAGTCCCCTATAATGAAAAGGACATCTTTTTGGGGTGTTAGTTCTAAAAGGTCTTGTATGTCTTCATAAAACTGTTCAACTTCAGCTTCTTCAGCGTTACTGGTTGGGGCATAGACTTGGATTACTGTGATATTGAATGGTTTGCCTTGGAAATGAATAGAGATCATTCTGTCATTTTTGAGATTGCATCCAAGTACTGCATTTCGGACTCTTGTTGACCATGATGGCTACTCCATTTCTTCTGAGGGATCCTGCCCACAATAGTAGATATAATGGTTATCTGAGTTAAATTCACCCATTCCAGTCCATTTTAGTTCGCTGATTCCTAGAATGTTGACGTTTACTCTTGCCATCTCCTGTTTGACCACTTCTAATTTGCCTTGATTCATGGACCTGATATTCCAGGTTCCTATGCAATATTGCTCTTGACAGATCAGACTTTGCTTCTTTCACCAGTCCCATCCACAGCTGGGTATTGTTTTTGCTTTGGCTTCATCCCTTCATTCTTTCTGGAATTATTTCTCCACTGATCTCCAGTAGCATATTGGGCACCTAATGACCTGGGGAATACCTCTTTCAGTATCCTATCATTTTGCCTTTTCATACTGTTCATGGGGGTTCTCAAGGCAAGAATACTGAAGTGGCTTGCCATTCCCTTCTTCAGTGGACCACATTCTGTCAGACCTCTCCACCATGACCCACCCGTCTTGGGTTGCCCCGCAGGCATGGCTTAGTTTCATGGAGTTAGACAAAGCTGTGGTTCTAGTGTGATTAGATTGACTAGATTTCTGTGAGTATGGTTTCAGTGTGTCTGCCCTCTGATGCCCTCTTGCAACACCTACCATCTCACTTGTGTTTCTCTTACCTTGGGTGTGGGGTATCTCTTCACGGCTGCTCCAGCAAAGTGCAGCCACTGCTCCTTACCTTGGATGAGGGGTATCTCCTCCCGCCACCCTTCCTGACCTTCAATGTGGGATGGCTCCTCTAGGCCCTCCTGCACCTGCACAGCCACCACTCCTTGGACATGGGGTTGTCCCTCCTGGCCGCCTCCCCAGCCTTGGGCAGGAGGTTGCTGCTCCCAGTATCCGCCCTGGCCTCAGGCGTGGGTTTGCTCCTTCCTGCTGCCACCCTTGGCCTTGGGCGCCACCCTGGCCTCGGACGCAGGGCGGCTCCTCTCGGCCGTCACCCCTGACCTCGGATGTGGGGTGGTGAACTAAAATGGACTAGAATGGTGAATTTAACTCAGATGACCATTATATACACTACTGTGGGCAAGAAACCCTTAGAAGAAATGGAGTAGCCATTGCATTTAAGAAAAGAGTCTGAAATGTAGTACTTGGATGCAATCTCAAAAACAACAGAATGATCTCTCTTCATTTCCAAGGCAAATCATTCAATATCACAGTAATCCAAGTCTATGCCCTACCAGGAATGCTGAATAAGCTAAAGCTGAAGGTTCTATGAAGACCTACAAGACTTTCTAGAACTAACACCCCAAGAAGATGTCCTCTTCATTATAGGGAACAGGAATGTAAAAGTAGGAAATCAAGAGATACCTGGAGTAACAGGCAAACCTGGCCCTGAAGTACAAGATGAAGCAGGTCAGAGGCTAACAGAGTTTTCCCAAGAGAACACACTTGTCATAGCAAACACCCTCTTCCAACAACACAAGTGAAGACTCTACACATGAATGTTACCAGATGGTCAGTACTGAAATCAGACAAATTATATTCTTTGCAGTCAAAGATGAAGAAGCTCCATACAGTCAGCAAAAAGAAGACTATAAGCTGACAATGGCTCAGTTTGTGAGCTCCTTATTGCCAAATTCAGACTTAAATTGAAGAAAGTAGAGAAAACCACTAGGCCATTAAGGTATGACCTAAATCAAATCCCTTACAATTATACAGTGGAAGTGACACATATATTCCAGGAGTTACATCTGATAGACAGAGTACCTGAAGAACTATGGGCAGAGGTTCATGGCATTGTACAGGAGGTAGTGATCAAGACCATCTCCAAGAAAAAGAAATGCAAAAAAAGAAAATTGTTGTCTGAGGAAGTCTTACAAATAGCTGAGAAAAGATGAGAAGTGAAGGGCAAAGCAGAAAAGGAAAGATATACCTATGAGTGCAGGTTTCCAAAGAATAGCAAGGAGAGATAAGAAAGCCTTCCTCAGTGATCAATGCAAAGAAATAGAGAAAAACAACAGAATGGAAAAGACTAGAGATCTCTTCAAGAAAATGAGAGATACCAAGAGAACATTTCATGCAAAGATGGGCTCCATAAAGGACAGAAACTATTTGGACCTAACAGAAAAAGAAGATACTAAGAAGAGGTGGCTTGAATACACAGAAGAACTATACAAAAATGATGTTAGTGACCCAGACACCCACGATGGTGTGTTCACTCACCTAGAGCCAGACATCCTGAAATTGGTAGTCAAGTGGGCCTTAGGAAGCATCACTAAGAACAACGCAGTGCAGATGATGGAATTCCAGTTAAGCTTTTTCAAATCCTAAAAGATGATGCTGTGAAAGTGCTGCACTCAATATGCCAGCAAATTTGGAAAACTCAGCAGTGGCCACAGGACTGGAAAAGGTCAGTTTTCATTCCAATTCCAAAGAAAGGCAATGCCAAAGAATGTTCAAACTACTGCACAATTGTACTCATCTCACACGGTAGCAAAGTAATGCTATAAATCAGGATGTCTGTTTCTCACTGTGATAGAACTTGGTGGTGTATTATGAGGATCAGCTTGGTCTATGTAAAACTCCTGACACTTGTTAGATATGGAATAAATAGAACTTGTGATAATACAACAGTGATACAGAATGCATATGCTATGGCTTCATGGCTAAGTATTGGGGTGATCTACAACTTATTTTATTTGCACATTTAAACACTTGGCATATGAATTCAAAGGCAGGACTAAGTTGGTCAATAAAAATGCTGAGTTACGGCATTTTGTTTTTCTTTAATCATCAGTTGCTTGGATTGAAATAATACTTGATCACATTAAACACCTACTTTGTGTGTGAGGAGTTAAGGTCCATATTTTGATTTTCGATGACAAGCAAATTTTGCTTTCATTTTTACAATGCTCCTATTATATAAATCAAATATATGTATCTCACATGGGAGTATGTTATAATGTTATGTAGTCTTTCCTGGATCTGTGAAGTGAAGTCGCTCAGTCGTGTCCAACTCTTTGCAACTCCATGGACTGTAGCCCACCAGGCTCTGCCATCCATGAGATTTTCCAGGCAAGAATACTGGAGTGGGCTGCCATTTCCTTCTCCTGGATCTGTGGCAACTAGAAATTGGTGTCTACCACTAGGCTTCTCTTGTGGCTCAGATGATAAAGAATCTGCCTGCAAAGCAGGAGATGGGGTTTGATCCCTGGGTCAGAAAGATCCCCAGAAGGAAATGGCTACCCAATCCAGTATTCATGCCTGGAGAATTCCATGGATAGTGGAGCCTGGTGGGCTACAGTCCATGGGTTACACAGAATCAGACACAACTGAGCAGCTAACAAGCACATATAGCAGAAATTTACTTTTTAAAAGTCCCTGATTCCCTAAATATCTTGCCTATCAACTCCTCAGTTATAAGAACTGATTTACCATATTAAAAAAACTAAAGAGACCACCTTCCTGAAAACAGATAATACTCTATTTCAAATTGCTTCTGCTCAATAAATGCTTGTGGATTTTGATTGTGAAAATCAAGTAAACTAATCTGAAGTTGCTAGTGGCAGTGTTGTTGGTGGTAGGAGCAGTGATGGCAGAAAAACATCTATTAGTACCCTGAAGAGCCAGGATAACTGGGAAGAACTAAATATACAACAGAGGCCTAAGACTACTGATGGGATGTTAAGAAGAGAATCCAGAGGAAGAGAGGGAAAAAGTGCTCATAGAACTCCCGCTACTTTCATTCCAAAGCCCTGGGCAGATAGCCCTTTAAAGTATTATGAATGTACAAGTTCTTTCTTGCCTCTTTGACTTTGCATATTTCGATTCCTTTCTTAGATTATTTTCTGTTTGGCCAAAACATTACTCCTTCTCCTGGTTTCAGTCCACATTTCCCCTTCTTTACAGTCTTTGTTAACATTTTGAGACAAATTTTTTGCATTGTTTTAATTTTCACCTGATGATAATAGCAAAATTCAAACAGATTCTTAGTTTGAATGAAATGGCTATTACATAAATAACATGACTTTTTAAAGCATCTCCTATATTGACATAGGGCAATACATGTTAGTGTAGTCAAAAATTATAAAAACAATATTGTCAATGAGGAATGATTAACAAGCAAGTCTTCATAAAAATATTTATAGTCCATTGCCTGTGTCAGTAAAGAAAACTTTCAATACTTGTAAAAAGTCAATGTAAAGTCCAGAAATCTAAGAATCAGAGCATCTGTGATTGGAAGGAATACTATCATTTCATTCAACCATCCTGCCAGTAAGTGAATCCCCTAGTCTACATTTCTGCCAAGTGAACAGCCGGGCAATACTGGGTTCTTGGCTATTCTCCTTAGAGACTAACCTGAGAAACGTCACAGTCATACACAGAACGACATCACAACAAATTTTGAATTCTTCCTCTCATAAGACATAATGTGAATCATCACACATACTGTGAAAAAAATGTGAAACATATCATTTAACAAAATTCAACACTGTTCATTGGTGACTTATGCTTTTAAATCATACATTTTACATAGATTTTCATAAATAAGTTTAAGAAACTTTTTACTGAATAATTAAATGTAACTGAATTAACTTCAGTCCTTATTCAGAGTAGAAAAATAGGTGACAAACACATGAAAAGATGCTCAGCATCACTCATTATCAGAGAAATGCAAATCAAGACCACAATGAGGCACCATTTCACACCAGTCAGAATGGCTGCGATCCAAAAGTCTACAAGCAATAAATGCTGGAGAGGGTGTGGAGAAAAGGGAACCCTCTTACACTGTTGGTGGGAATGCAAACTAGTACAGCCACTATGGAGAACAGTGTGGAGATTCCTTAAAAAACTGGAAATAGAACTGCCTTATGACCCAGCCATCCCCCTGCTGGGCATACACACCGAGGACACCAGAATTGAAAGAGACATGTGTACCCCAAAGTTCATCACAGCACTGTTTATAATAGCCAGGACATGGAAACAACCTAGATGTCCATCAGCAGATGAATGGATAAGAAAGCTGTAGTACATATACACAATGGAGTATATTACTCAGCCATCAAAAAGAATACATTTGAATCAGTTCTAATGAGGTGGATGAAACTGGAGCCTATTATACAGAGTGAAATAAGCCAGAAAGAAAAACACCAATACAGTATACTAACACATATATATGGAATTTAGAAAGATGATAACGATAACCCTGTATGCGAGACAGCAAAAGAGACGCAGATGTACAGAACAGACTTTTTGACTCCGTGGGAGAGGGAGAGGGTGGGATGATTTGGGAAAATGACATTGAAACATGTATAATATCATATACGAAATGAATTGCCAGTCTAGGTTCGGCGAGGATACAGGATGCTTGGGGCTGGTGCACTGGGATAACCCAGAGAGATGGTATAAGAAGGGAGGTGGGAGGAGGGTTCAGGAGTGGGAACTTATGTACACCCATGGCAGATTCATGTTGATGTATGGCAAAACCAATACAGTATTGTAAAGTAAAAAATTAAAAAAAAAAGAAAAATAGGTGATAATAGAAAAAAGAAAGAGAACTAGAAAAAAGTAGTATAAAAAATTTACAAACAGAATCCTTAACTAAACAGAATTTAGAGACCCAAAGAGGCTTTCACACCCTTTGACAAGAGCAGAGCCCACAGGAAGAAGAAAGTCTCTTCTATCCTGGTAAGGACTCAGCCAATGAAAAGCCATGGACTCTGTTTTTCTCTTGACTCATCATGGCTGAGACCACAAACTGTAATTCTCTGATTCCCAGTAAACTCATCTTTACTAGCAAAATCTCTGACAATCTATTTCAAGTCAACAGTGGTAATGTGTACTTGTTGGTAATGTTGAAGAAAGGTCATGGAATTCTGGATACATGTACACTGATATTTATGATAACCCCATTCTTTATAACATCAAAGCAGTGTTTTCCTTACTATTTCAAACAAATCTACTTGTCTTCACTATTGTCAGACAAAACACAATGCATATTATGAACGTTTTCTGGAAATGCTACATTTAGTAATATCAGTCTTCTAAAAATGTCATTTTTTAAATCTTTTCAAAGCAAAGATCTGATTTGGAGACAATGTAGGAAAATGTATTTATATGGAGAAATAGTAATGTAGAATCTAGTAACAGTTTAAAAGGTATTTTATCAGTTTCAATACTCAGATTTCAGGTGATGAACGATTTGTAGTAACTCATGCGATTCCCAAAGGGAATTTTAGAAATTGTTATTTATTACAATTTTGTTTCCCTACTTTCCTCATATATGTGTTCTAGGTCTTCAGGGCTCTCTTGTGCTTACTATTATTGTTACTACTAATGCAATCAAAGTACTTCCCAAAGAAGCCTTTTACTCTCCAGTAGTAGTAGGCAATCCACAGGCATTTTCCAGACTTAACAGAGTGCCAACACCTCTTTGTGCCTGACAAGTCAAGGAACTCCCCTCTCATGATTGAGAATCAATTAGACATAAAAAGAGTTAAGTGGATTAAGATGCTTATTCACTGAATTTAGCAACTGGGACTATTATTCCTTTACTGATCACAAGGCTCATGCACAAGCTACCACACATAATTACTCTGGAGAGACCCTTGATATATCATTAGTCCTGGGCATACTAGAATCACATCACTCTCTGAGGACTTCACTAGAATCCTGTGGCCCTTACCACAGAATTACATGGGATTATTTGCTGTGTTAGTCTAAAATGGTTTAATGACCACATCTCTACTGAGAGCAGGTACACTGTGGTGGGCATGGCCTTTGATATTTCTAAGCATTACTGATTCAAATGTAATCTGCTGAGTTCACAGAAAAGGAGAGAAAGCTGTTTTTCTGGGATCTTTATCATTATATATATATAATTTAAAATTTATATATTATTTATAGTTCTGTTCATCCCAGATAAATGTGTGTACCTTATCATATATGCCTGAGCCTAGAAAATAACTCACAAAAATAATCTTCAAATAGAGTTGTTGACAGATAAATTATGGAAATAGTGAGCAATGGACATTTTGGAACATGTTTAGTACGACGGTTAACAACCATACATGTTATTTATCTTGCTTTTCAGTGTCAGATGGAAAATATTTCATTCCGAGTAATGGTACTCATGACAAGAAGCAAGGTTTGGAAAAAAAAAAATAGTGGCTCTTTTCCTGCTGAGTCCTAAAAGTTGGAAATCATGATGGAAATATTAAAAATGGAAAAAGAGAAAGAGGAAAACTGTACTACTGCAACTCAGCTTTTTGTTATAGATTCATGACAAGGAGATACACAAAGAACATTTTAAAATAGAGTTTCGGTAGGAGAGTGTTGCAGCCCTATTCTAAAGAGGACTTACTTGGATTAACTCTTAGTTTAGAAACTTTTTGACTTTAGATGATGTATCTTTGTTGCTCTCTCAGTCTCAGTAAAGTATGACCAAGGATGATGTTGATAGATGCAAAGGAGTGAAATTCTTAACCATGATAATTATCTGAGAGCTTACCTGTGCTAGGCACATGCTCAAATTTAACATCAATATTTTATTTCATATTGCACCAACTGATAATCGATGTGAAGAAGAAACCAAGGCTTAAAGAATTTATCTGACTTGGGTAAGAGTGGATAAGCTAATGCATTTCAGAAATGATTGAGTCATGTCCTTATCCTCACATTCCAAATTTTATGGCTTTTATAGGAAAAATATTAAGTATGAGCAACTAGCTATGTCCAGAATAGTGTTCAATATTGTCCCATGTGGGGGAAAAGTCATGGCTTATGAGCATTAAGACTCTATTCTGCCTTTTTTCCTGCCTTTCCTAGTAGTCATATATGGATGACCATAAAGAAGACTGAGCGCTGAAGAACTGAAGCTTTTGAGCTGTGGTGCTGAAGGACTCTTGAGAGTCCCTTGGATAGCAAAGGAGATCAAACCAGCAATTCTAAAGGAAATCAACCCTGAATATTGGAAGAACTGATGCTGAAGTTGAAGCTCCAATACTTTGGCAACCTGATGCAAAGAGTCAACTCACTGGAAAAAAACCCTGATGCTGGGAAAGACGGAGGGCAGGTGGAGGAGGGAGGTGACAGAGAATGAGATGGTTGGATCACATCACCAATTCAATGGACATGAACTTGGGCAAACTCTGGGAGATGGTGGGGGAAAAGGAGGCCTGGCATGCTGCAATCCATGGGGTTACAAACAGTTAGACATGACTTAGTGATTGAATATCAACAACAAAGAATCTACCCAGTAGGTACATGCTTAGAGGTCACATGCTCTGCTGGATCACTTGACTATGTGAAATGCCACCCACAGGAGGCTAGGCACTACAACTACTGATGAATGAAAATGGCTATCTGGGTGGAGGGGAAGGCTCTGTCTGTATTCTTGATGCAGATCCTCCATTAGTTCTTGAACACTGTCTTCTAGTTACATAAGGCAAGCATATAGGTAAGTTGACTTATAATCAGTGGAGAAAGTACAACTATAGCAAGGTCTGGTTTGGCGAAACTAAGGCAAGTGCTTATGTGTTGCTGGAAAGCATGTAAATTAGTCAGTATCCCTCCCCTAGGAATCTGTAAGAGTCTCTATATTGACATAGACTAAAATAATTCCTAAGAGGATAGGGACTGAAACAGTTCCCATCCACTCCCTTTCCATCTGAAAAACAATATTGTTTTAATCCATCTGATATACCAGGGTATCCACCGGTGATACTAAATGACAGGAAGATAATCAGGGGTCCCAAGACGAATGAGTGACCTATTAATAAGTTTAACACTATGCCTTAGGACATCAGAAGGATGAGAGTAAAGTATAACTGACCTGGATCTACCCCTATCCAACTCAAGCCCTCTAGAGGAGCTTTAGGGAGCTGAGTGAATGGTAACAATTCTAACACTTGGGACAGGCAAGTGACCTGTCCAGCCCGGACTAAACATGATGGAGCTGGAAGGGGCTCTTTTGAAGATGGGTTGCCATCAAAGCTTGAACCAGTCAGCAGAGACCAACAGTAGTGGCTTGGATTAATTCTGTTACAACAGGTATCGGGGATACTAAACTCTGTCCCCTACTAGCTATGGCAGGAGCACAGCTAGAAAAGGGCACATTAACTGACCTGTCTAGCTATAGTCATTATACTGCAGCAGGTGGTGGCATTTTATGAAGCATCCAGTATTCCTGGTAGAGACTGTGTGCTTTTCAGCCGGGTGATACTGTATTTGAGTACTGACTGTCAGTGAGATAAATAGTCAGGACTAACTTCGTGGGCATGGATAAGCACCGGGCATGCTGGGACATAACATGCAAGGGGGTAATGGAGATGGGAAACTGAAACCTGTAATGTAGGAAGATGTGAACTCAGTGTCTTCATAATTTGGATATGAAGGGCTTATTTTGCTGCAAGCTGATAGATCTAGGGACATTAAGTTCCCATTAAGGTAAGTAAATGCAAACCATGACAGTTTTGCCAAGTGGCAGAGGTCCCATGAGCATTCTATATTTAAAGGATTATGAATTAACCCTATAAGCTGCATTGCTATTTTAACAATATTTGGTTCAGTATAATATAATTTGTTTTGAAGGCAAGTTAATAAGGGTTTTGTTTTTTTTTCTTTCCAACCAAGTTAAATCACTAGAGGTGTGTCTCTAACAGATTTATCTTCACCAACATTTTAGAGGTGAGATACTAGGCAGAATTAAGACAGATATTCATCATCCTGTTTGTTATATCCTTACAACCTGGATCAAGTTTAAGAACATACCAAAATGCACTGAATATTTTTATGTAAACTTTGACATGAATTCTTTTTCTGATGTGTAGATATCTCAATAAAGAAATTGTCTGGAATGGCAATCACAAATTATTGTCCCTGTGACAGGAGTAAAGTGGAAAGTCATGAAAACTTGCCTTTCAATATGGCACTGAACTTTCTGTTTTTCAGAATATTCACATTTTTATTTAAATTAAAAATCCTAGTGACAAAAACATCAGAACAGGAATCAATTTAAATAATGAAACAAATATGAGTTTATTGCCATAGGAATATTAATAGCCATAATATTTCAATTTCACACATCCATTCTCCCTAAAACCAAAAATATGTTGTCTTACTGTGGAATTAGAGTGAAAGAATTTGTCACAGATGGTAGTGTGTTGCTCTTGAAAAAAAAAAAGTAAAAAGCAAATCATGAAAGTCAGGGTAGCCATGATCCACTAAAGTCTGCTGAATTGTAGCTGAAATCCTAAATGCAGGAGCCAAAGCTTATCACCAGTGTTCTGATAGCCTGAAGCCTAAGGGGCTGAGAGTGAAACACTAGAGGACTTTAAGCCCTAATACGGTGGCAATGAAAGCTTCATCTGAAGGCTTGTCCCTATGGTCCTTTAAAATTACCAAGGGCTGTCTTCATTTATACATAATGTGCATGTCCCTGACTGAAAATTTTTCTCTGATGATCTAAATTTTAAAAAAATTTACTTATTTTAATTGGAGGCTAATTACTTTAAAATATTGTATTGGTTTTGCCATATATCAACATGAATCTGCCACAGGTGCACACATGTTCCCCATCCTGAACCCCCTTCCCACTTCCCTCCCCATACCATCCCTCTGGGTCATCCCAGTGCTGTAGCCTGGAGCATCCTGTATCATGCATCGAACCTGGACTGGCAATTTGTTTCACATATGATATTATACATGTTTCAATGCCATTCTCCCAAATCATCCCACCCTTGCCCTCTCCCACAGAGTCCAAAAGACTGTTCTAGACATCTGTGTCTCTTTTGCTGTCTCGCATACAGGGTTATTGTTACCATCTTTCTAAATTCCATATATATGTGTTAGTAGGCAATGGCAACCCACTCCAGCACTCTTGCTTGGAAGACCCATGGACAGAGGAGCCTGGTAGGCTGCAGTCCATGGGGTCGGTAAGAGTTGGGCACAACTGAGGGACTTCACTTTCACTTTTCACTTTCATGCATTGGAGAAGGAAATGGCAATCCACTCCAGTATATTTGCCTGGAGAATCCCAAGGACAGAGGAGCCTAGTGGGCTGCCATCTGTGGGCTCGCACAGAGTTGGACATGACTGAAGCAACTTAGCAGCAGCAACAGCAGCATACTGTATTGGTGTTTTTCTTTCTGGCTTACTTCACCTTGTATAATAGGCTCCAGTTTCATCCACCTCATTAGAACTGATTCAAATGTAGTCTTTCTAATGGCTAACTAATACTCCATTGTGTATATGTACCACAGCTTTCTTATCCATTCGTCTGCTGATGGACATCTGGGTTGCTTCCATGTCCTGGCTATTATAAACAGTGCTGTGATGAACATTGGGGTACATGTGAAGTATAGGCTCTAGTTAAATTCTCTAGTAATTAATAATGTTTATATATAGCCATTATCCCTGGAGGAGGGCAAGGCAACCCACTCCAGTATTTGTCTCTTTCAATTCTGGTTTCCTCAGTGTGTATGCCCGCAGGGGGATGGCTGGGTCATAAGGCAGTTCTATTTCCAGTTTTTTAAGGAATCTCCACACTGTTCTCCATAGTGGCTGTACTAGTTTGCATTCCCACCAACAGTGTAAGAGGGTTCCCTTTTCTCCACACCCTCTCAAGCATTCATTGCTTGTAGACTTTTGGCTCGCAGCCATTCTGACTGGTGTGAATTGGTACCTCATTGTGGTTTTGATTTGCATTTCTCTGATAATGAGTGATGTTGAGCATCTTTTCATGTGTTTGTTAGCCATCTGTATGTCTTCTTTGGAGAAATGTCTATTTAGTTCTTTGGCCCATTTTTTGATTGGGTCATTTATTTTTCTGGAGTTGAGCTGCAGAAGTTGCTTGTATATTTTTGAGATTAGTTGTTTGTCTGTTGTTTCATTTGTTATTATTTTCTCCCATTCAGAAGGCTGTCTTTTCACCTTGCTTATAGTTTCCTTTGTTGTGCAGAAGCTTTTAATTTTAATTAGGTCCCATTTGTTTATTTTTGCTTTTATTTCCAGTATTCTGGGAGGTGGATCATAGAGGATCCTGCTGTGATTTATGTCAGAGAGTGTTTTGCCTATGTTCTCCTCTAAGAGTTTTATAGTTTCTTGTCTTACGTTTAGATCTTTAATCCATTTTGAGTTTATTTTTGTGTATGGTGTTAGAAAGTGATCTAATTTCATTCTTTTACAAGTGGTTGTCCAGTTTTCCCAGCACCACTTGTTAAAAAGATTGTCTTTAATCCACTGTATATTCTTGCCTCCTTTGTCGAAGATAAGCTGTCCATAGGTGTGTGGATTTATCTCTGGGCTTTCTATTTTGTTCCATTGATCTATATTTCTGTCTTTGTGCCAGTACCATACTGTCTTGATGACTGTGGCTTTGTAGTAAAGCCTGAAGTCAGGCAGGTTGATTCCTCCAGTTCCATTCTTCTTTCTCAAGATGGCTTTGGCTATTCGAGGTTTTTTGTGTTTCCATACAAATTGTGAAATTATTTGTTCTAGCTCTGTGAAAAACACCGCTGGTATCTTGATAGGAATTGCATTGAATCTGTAGATTGCTTTGGGTAGTATACTCATTTTCACTATATTGATTCTTCCGATCCATGAACATGGTATGTTTCTCCATCTATTAGTGTCCTCTTTGATTTCTTTCACCAGTGTTTTATAGTTTTCTATATATAGGTCTTTTGTTTCTCTATATAGATATATTCCTACTTATTTTATTCTTTTTGTTACAATGGTGAATGGAATTGTTTCCTTATCTTTCTATTTTCTCATTATTAGTGTATAGGAATGCAAGGGATTTCTGTGTGTTGATTTTATATTCTGCAACTTTACTATGTTCATTGATTAGCTCTAGTAATTTTCTGGTGGAGTCTTCGGGTTTTCTATGTAGAGGATCATGTCATCTGCAAACAGTGAGAGTTTTACTTCTGACTGCTGTGGGCCAAAACTTCCAAAACTATGTTGAATCAGTTCAGTTCAGTTCAGTTGCTCAGTCATGTCCAACTCTTTTGCAACCCCATGAATCGCAGCACACCAGGCCTCCCTGTCCATCACCAAATCCCGGAGTTCACCCAGACCCACGCCCCTGGAGTCATTGATGCCATCCAGCCATCTCATCCTCGGTTGTCCCCTTCTCCTCCTGCCCCCAATGCCTCCCAGCATCAAGGTCTCTTCCAATGAGTCAACTCTTTGCAGGAGGTGGCCAAAGTGCTGTAGCTTTAGCTTCAGCATCATTCCTTCCAAAGAAATCCCAGGCCGATCTCCTTTAGAATGGACTGGTTGGATCTCCTTGCAGTCCAAGGGACTCTCAAGAGTCTTCTCCAACACCACAGTTCAAAAGCATCAATTCTTCAGTGCTTAGCCTTCTTTACAGTCCAACTCTCACATTCATACATGACTACGCACCCTTGTCTTGTTCCTGACTTCAGAGGAAATGCAATTTTTCACCATTGAGGATGTTTGCTGTGGGTTTGTCATATATAGCTTTTGTTACGTTGAGGTATGTTCGTTCTATTCCTGCTTTCTGGAGAGTTTTTATCATAAATGGATGTTGAATTTTGTCAAAGGCTTTCTCTGCATATATTGAGATAATCATATGGCTTTTATTTTTCAATTTGTTAATGTGGTGTATTACATTGATTTGTGGATATTGAAGAATCCTTGCATCCCTGGGATAAAGCCCACTTGGTCATGGTGTATGATCTTTTTAATGTGTTTCTGGATTCTGATTGTTAGAATTTTGTTAAGGATTTTTGCATCTATGTTCATCAGTGATATTGCCTGTAGTGTTCTTTTTTTGTGGCACCTTTGTCAGGTTTTGGTATTAGGGTGATGGTGGCCTCATGAATGAGATTGGAAGTTTACCTTCCTCTGCAATTTTCTGGAAGAGTTTGAGTAGGATAGGTGTTAGCGCTTCTCTAAATTTTTGATAGAATTCAGCTGTGAAGCCGTCTGGACCTGGGCTATTGTTTGTTGAAGATTTCTAATTACAGTTTCAATTTCTGTGCTTGTGATGGTCTGTTAAGATTTTCTATTTATTCCTGGTTCAGTTCTGGAAAGTTGTACTTTTCTAAGAATTTGTCCATTTCTTCCAAGTTGTCCATTTAATTGGCATATAATTGCTGACAGTAGTCTCTTATGATCCTTTGTATTTCTGTGTTGTCTGCTGTGATCTCTTCATTTTCATTTCTAATTTTATTGATTTGATTTTTCTCCCTTTGTTTCTTGATGAGTCTGGCTAATGGTTTGTCAATTTTATTTATCCTCTCAAAGAACCAGCTTTTGGCTTTGTTGATTTTTCCTATGGTCTCTTTTGTTTCTTTTGCATGTATTTCTGCAATAATTTTTAAGATTTATTTCCTTCTACTAACTCTGCGGTTCACAATTTCTTCCTTTTCAAGTTGCTTTAGGTGTAGAGTTAGGTTATTTATTTGACTTTTTTCTTGTTTCTTGAGGTATGCCTGTATTGCTAAGAACCTTCCCCTTAGCACTGCTTTTACAGATACTAAATTTTTAAGTAACAAAATCAAGTGAAATCTCGGTTGGTTGCTTTTAGGCACAATTTAAAGTTTTGACATTAATGAATATCCTACAGGACAACAGTGAGACACTTTCCTCCTTTTCC
>SJXQ01010508.1:192931-261677 GCA_006408695.1 Aepyceros melampus
AAAGTTGGCTTAAAGCTTAACATTCAGAAAATGAAGATCATGGCATCCAGTCCCATCACTTCATGGGAAATAGATGGGGAAACAGTAGAAACAGTGTCAGACTTTATTTTTCTGGGTGCCAAAATCACTGCAGATGGTGATTGCAGCCATGAAATTAAAAGACGCATACTCCTTGGAAGAAAAGTTATGAGCAACCTAAATAGTATATTCAAAAGCAGAGACATTACTTTGCCAACTAAGGTCCATCTAGTCAAGGCTATGGTTTTTCCTGTGGTCATGTATGGATGTGAAACTTGGACTGTAAAGAAGGCTGAGCACCGAAGAATTGATGCTTTTGAAATGTGGTGTTGGAGAAGACTCTTGAGAGTCCCTTGGACTGCAAGGAGATCCAACCAGTCCATTCTGAAGGAGATCAACCCTGGGATTTCTTTGGAAGGAATGATGCTAAAACTGAAGCTCCAGTACTTTGGCCACCTCATGCGAAGAGTTGACTCATTGGAAAAGACCCTGATGCTGGGAGGGATTGGGGGCAGGAGGAGAAGGGGACGACCAAGGATGAGATGGCTGGATGGCATCACGGACTCAACGGACGTGAGTCTGAGTAAACTCTGGGAGTTGGTGATGGACAGGGAGGCCTGGCCTGCTGCGATTTATGGGGTAGGAAAGAGTCGGACACGACTGAGCTGCTGAACTAAACTGAACTGATATATAAACACATAAACATGGGATCTAGAAAAATAGCATAGATGATCTTATTTGAAAAGCAGAAATACAGACACAGATTTAGGGAACAAACATATAGATACCAAGGTGAACGGGGTGGAGGTGGGATGAATTGGGAGATTGGGATTGACGTATCTATACTACTATGTATTAAAAAGGTAACTAATGAGAACCTACGGTATAGCACAGAAAACTCTACTCAGTGCTCTGTGGTGACCTAAATGGGAAGGAAATCAAAAAAGAGGATATGTATATACTTATGGCTGATTCACTTTTATGTCAGCAGAAACTGACACAGCTGTATAAAGCAAATATACTCCAATAAAAAGGTTACAAGGATTATATAATATGAAGAATATAGCCAATTTTTAGAACAACTATAAATGGAACATAACCTTTAAAACTGTGAATCACTATATTGTACAGTGCCATCTATGGGGTCACACAGAGTCGGACACGACTGAAGCGACTTGGCAGTACCAGCAGCAGTAGCTTATATCATATCATACATTAACTAAACTTCAATAATTGTTTAAAAGCCCACAAGAACCTTGGTTTTAGCTAGTATGCCAAAAGACTATAAACGTAGATAGAATTAACCAAATTATATATCAATTTACAGATTTTTTTAAAAATCTATTTTCCGAAATACACTGAAGAAAAACAAAACAAACCAAAAAATCTTAGTTTAAGTATCTCCCTGGTCCACCCCCCCACACATACACCTCAAAGGATGATGTCATAAACCTTTATATTTTGGATATACCTGGAGGGCTTGTTTCAAAGCTGAAGTCTGTCCCCAGTCCATACACAATGACTAATTCAGCAGGTAGGGCTTTCAGAAAATTTTCACTGCTAACAGTTGTCAGGAGTGGCTTTGAGAACCAACTGCTTTAAGGAGCCTTAAGTTCTTTTTCTGAGGAATGATAATTCTGTCTCACAACTTTCAGTTCAGTTCAGTTCAGACACTCAGTCATATTCGACTCTATGCAATCCCATAGACTACAGCACACTAGGCTTCCCAGTCCACCACCAGTTCCTGGAGCTTGCTCAAATTCATGTCCATTGAGTCGGTGATGCCATCCAACCATTTCAACCTCTGTCGTCCCCTTTTCTTCCTGCCTTCCATCTTTCCCAGCATCAGGGTCTTTTCCAGTAGTCAGCTCTTTGCATCAGGTGACCAAAGTATTGGTGTTTCAGCTTCAACATCAATCCTTCCAATGTCAGTTCAGTTCAGTTCAGACACTCAGTCATATTCGACTCTATGCAATCCCATAGACTACAGCACACTAGGCTTCCCAGTCCACCACCAGTTCCTGGAGCTTGCTCAAATTCATGTCCATTGAGTCGGTGATGCCATCCAACCATTTCAACCTCTGTCGTCCCCTTTTCTTCCTGCCTTCCATCTTTCCCAGCATCAGGGTCTTTTCCAGTAGTCAGCTCTTTGCATCAGGTGACCAAAGTATTGGTGTTTCAGCTTCAACATCAATCCTTCCAATGAATATTCAGGATTGATTTTCTTTAGGATTGACTGGTTGGATCTCCTTGTTGTCCAGGAGACTCTCAAGAGTCTTCTCTAACACCAGAGTTCAAAAGCATCAATTCATTGGCTTTCAGCTTTCGTTATGGTCAAACTCTTACATCCATACATGACTACTTGAACAGTGTAATCTTTTAGGATTTGAAATAACTCAGCTGGAATTCCATCACCTCCGCTAGCTTTGTTCGTGGTGATGCTTCCTAAGCCCACTTGACTCCAGGATGTCTGGTTCTAGGTGAGTGATCACACCATTATGATTATCTGAATCATGAAGATCTTTTTTGTATAGTTCTGAGTATTCTTGCTATCTCTTCTTAATATCTTCTGCTTCTGTTAGGTCCATACTATTTCTGTCCTTAATTGTGCCCAACTTTGCATGAAATGTTCCTTTGGTATCTCTAATTATCTTGAAGAGATCTCTAGTCTTTCCCATTCTATTGTTTTCCTCTATTTCTTCACAACTTTAAGAGTTAGGAAAATCTTTGTAGGAAAATCTGTGTTAGAAAATCACTCATATAGGACTCATCAATTTTAAGCCAGATGTCTGAGAGCTCATCACTTACAAGAAAAAAGAAAGCTGTCTTTCATGGTCTACACATGCTCGCAGTCTTAGAAGAATTCAGAGAGGACAAGTTAATTGAAAATATTGATTTGTACTGTGAAAGTCCTCGTTATTAATTTTGGAACAGAGTAAGGATATAAGTAAATAAAGTTATACATACACAGATAAATACCAAAAACAATGCTGGAATTGGAAGGAATTAAAAGTACAAAAAAAAATTTTCTGAAGAAAATGAACCTATAAAGACAGAAAAAAATGATTTACTTTCACATTATCTTACTTAGAAAGGAGCTTAAATGTTTCCTTTATTTTAAAAATTGTGTTCTTTTGTTTATTTATGGTCAACTTTCACACCATAATTTAATATCTTTTTACTTTATCAAGAAATTAAGAAAGATACAGACATATTCCTTCAAAGACCAGAGAAGAAACAATACAAGTAACTGTGAAGCAAAAAGAATGGCTTGGGAATTACCTGCTCTGAACTTTGGTCCTCTGGTTATAATGGACCCACTAATGATGATGATGACTGATGAAAAGCCTTGAAAGCATCTTTAGGGAAAAATGGGAAGCCAAAAAATAGGAAGAACTAAAGCTTTATTGTTCTTATGGTGATAAGCTGCAGACTTATGTCTTCCCAAAAGTGTATTTTGACTTGACTTCCATTCTTTGAATATGAGATTGAATTAAAAGTTCATATTCACTATATATCACTACTTCAAGGTATGAAACAGAGGCTAGCTAGATGAAAATCTAAGTATAATAACAGAAAGATCAGAGTTTATATGACTGTTGATTATTTAAAAAGAGAAAAGCAGTAGGGGGATGTGAACATCTTTATATGCCAAATAGTTTAATCATTACCAACATCATATATATAAAACATTGCACTGTGAAAAATAATCTAGTAAAAGTGGCTTTCAAAATTTTTAAAAAACTGAAAGACTATTAAATAACACAAATGAAATAAAATAACCTATAAGTTTTTTTTACTTCCAAAATAATTCAAAACACAGCAATCTTAAAGTGATTTCACTTATTTATAAAAAGCCATTGGCCCTTATGTCATTATTGCTGCTGCTGCTACTGCTGCTAAGTCGCTTCAGTCGTGTCCGACTCTGTGCAACCCCATAGAGGGTAGCCCAACAGGCTCCCCCGTCCCTGGGATTCTCCAGGCAAGAACACTGGAGTGGGTTGCCATTTCCTTCTCCAATGCATGAAAGTGAAAAGGGAAAGTGAAGTCGCTTAGTCGAATCCGACTCTTAGCAACCCCATGGACTGCAGCCTACAAGGCTCCTCCTTCCATGAGATTTTCCAGGCAAGAGTACTGGAGTGGAGTGCCATTGCCCTCTCCGTATGTCATTATTACACAACTCCATATAAAGATAGACATTGGAAAATATATCTATAATTTTTGAGAAAAGATGGATAGACATTGATGAAACAAGAAAAAATTGTACTATATCTAATATGTATAAGACTTCACTCATCTATCCTAATTCCTCTGAGAATGATCTCCATGTCATTCTTTATTTGCTGCTGCTGCTAAGTCGCTTCAGTCGTGTTCGATTCTGTGCGACCCCACAGACGGCAGCCCACCAGGCTCCCTCGTCCCTGGGATTCTCCAGGCAAGAACACTAGAGTGGGTTGCCATTTCCTCCTCCAGAGCATGCACGTATGCTAAATCCTTCAGTCGTGTCTGACTCTGTGTGACCCTATGGCCAGCAACCCATCAGGTAACTCTGTCCACAGGATTCTCTAGGCAAGAATACTGGAGTGGGTTGCCATTTCCTTCTCCGTCTTCTTTATTTGCTATAGTTTATAGCAGAACAATAAACATACAGACATAAATGTGAATCTGGAGCCCATTTAGTGTCAATATAATTATCTCCCATTCGTGTATGTATCTGATGAATATCACCCTTATATTCCTATATACCTGTACCCATATACCAGCTTATAAGATGTGTTTTTAAAAAGTTATTCCTCTCCATGTAAGGCGGTCATAACCAAACCCCTGTAACTTTCCAATTGTTAACAATAGGCTGCAGGAGTAAGTAAGTTATGAAATCAAATATTTTAGTTGATATAAAGAGCAGCATTAAATGAATAGACAATTCACAGAAATATACATGGTAAATGGTATATGAGAGCTGTAACATAATCTACATTGCCTTTTATGTTTTAATAGACCTGTGGCCTTTCAATATTGATATATGTGGAGAAGTTGAAGACGTTCAGATAGTACAACAAAGTGGCTGAAGTGCAGGAAACAATTCAGTGAGTAAAAGAAGAAAGAAGTCATTACTTGCTATGTGGAAATACGGAAGAAAACAATGTCGTAAGTAGCCCTTAAATTGCAGTTTGAATATCAAACCAAAACAATATATGGAACTTAAAATAGTCATCTAGTCATTAGCTGCATCTTCAGGT
The DNA here is from genome assembly GCA_006408695.1 of Aepyceros melampus. Lineage (NCBI taxonomy): Eukaryota > Metazoa > Chordata > Mammalia > Artiodactyla > Bovidae > Aepyceros > Aepyceros melampus. Next base: position 198,190 of record SJXQ01010508.1, read on the forward strand.
TCTCACCCTAGGAAACTGCTGATTTATCTGGAATTTGATTACACAGAGAAACATAGTTTATTTAATAGGTATAACATTCATAAATCATAGTAGCATAAGCCTTCTATTGTATCATTCCAAATATTTGTGCTTTATAAGTATTTTTTCTACCTACTCTTGGTGGATAGAGTAAGCCTCGGAATCCTCATTTTATACATTAATAAACTCACATACATTAATCTTGCTCTCACAGGCTGCAGGCTACAGGGTTGCACAGAGTTACACATGACCGAAGCACATAGCTGGCATGCAACCCACGTGTAAGTGTACATTAATCACTAACATTCTGTGTGGTGCTCAGTCCTGTCTGGTTCTCTGTGACCCCATGGACTGTAGCCCTCTAGGTTCCTCTGCCCATGGAGTTTTCAAGACTAGAACACGGGAGTAGGTTGCCATTTCCTACACCAGAGGATCTTCCTGACCCAGGGATGAAATCTGCATCTCTTGCAGCTCCTACATTGGCAGGTGGATTCTTTGGAGCTTCCCTGGTGGCTCAGATGGCAAGGAGTCTGCCTGCAATGTGGGAGACCCAGGTTTGATCTCCGGGTTGGGAAGATCTCCAGGAGAAAGAAATGGCAACCCACTCCAATATTCTTGCCTGGAAAATCCCATGGACGAAAGAGCCTGGAGGGCTACAGTCCATGAGGTCACAAAGAGTTGGACACGACTGAGCGACTAACACACACAGCACCATCTGGGAAGCCCCAGTAAACTTCTAGAAGGGAGAATAAATAAATGAATGGCTGTAGTGGGGGCCGCAGATGGGATCTAACAATGAGCTACAGAAACTCAAGTATTTTTTAGAAATGGGTCCCAGTCCTCATCGGGGTGCTGTTTCTTTCCCAGCTACAGAGCCAGCAAGACTTTTCAAATCTGTAACTCAGTGAAAGCTGCATGTGTACTATGTATTAGCTGCATTTATCTACACCACAATAATACTACAGGCCAATAAAGTTCTGTTCAGGGAAAAATGTGAGCAGTAATAGAGCCGGACAAACAGAGTTTGTGAAACTACCTCCTAATGAATTTTTGTAGACTTAAAGGAATTGGAAATTTAAATGCAAGATATCCTTTACTATTGCTCTTTCAGCTCTGGTATAAGAAGTCATCAATCTAAAATTCAGCAACATGTGAACAGAAACACAGCATGCTGAAACATGGCAAAGCAGGAGGCAGAATTTGGTCAGACATTCTTTGCAGTTCAAGGTTTCAGTAACATGTTAGTTTGTAGGAACTGGTAATTAACACCAGGCTATATTATGACTTTAGCATGTTATCAGTAGTTTGTGTGTGTTCTGAGTCATAACCTGCATGAGTCACTGTTGTGTGTCCTTTCATTCTTGGGAGAGGCCATGTGACTTAGAAGAAAAGGTAAAAATTATGAAGATACACAAATCAATGACCGATCCATATTTTCTATCTAATAGCAATAGGATGTTCTGGGAATATTATATAATTTCCCCAAGCACCAGTTGTCCTCTATAAAATTCAAATTCTAGTTTGAGTGACTTGTATAAATATTCATATATATATATATGAAAGATTTTATTACAGCGAACAGTATCACATATTAGATATCACGGTATTGTTAATTTCATTATTATTTCTGGTTCAATCACTGTCTAGCAAAAGTTATGCAATAACTTTTATAAGAGAAGGGGGGTGAAGAAGAGGAAGGAAAGAGGGAGGGATGAGGAAGAATAAGAGTGGAGGAGGAGAGGGAGAAAGGAGAGGCGAGAAAGAAAAAGGGGAGAAGCTATCCTAGCACTTGGGTGACTGATCTAGTACAAAGTATTAGACTTCTGAGACCACAGGGGCTACACTCTGCCAGGCTCCTCTGTCCATGGGGTTCTCCACTCAGGAATACTGGAGTGGGTTGCTTGACCCAGGGATGGAACCTGCATCTCTTATCTCCTGCATTGGCAGTTGACTGGATATGAGAGTTGGACTGTGAAGAAGACTGAGCACTGAAGAACTGATGCTTTTGAACTATGGTGCTGGAGAAGACTCTTGAGAGTCCCTTGGACTACAAGGAAATCCAACCAGTCCATTCTGAAGAGGATTAGCCCTGGGATTTCTTTGGAAGGAAAGATGCTAAAGCTGAAACTCTAGTACTTTGGCCACCTCATGTGAAGAGTTGACTCATTGGAAGAGACTCTGATGCTGGGAGGGATTGGGGGCAGGAGGAGAAGGGGACGACAGAAGAGGAGATGGCTGGATGGCATCACTGACTCGATGGACATGAGTCTGAGTGAACTCTGGGAGTTGGTGATGGACAGGGGGCCTGGCGTGCCACGATTCATGGGGTCGCAAAGAGTCGGACACGACTGAGAGAATGAACTGAACTGAACTCTCTACCATTGAACCACCAGAGAAGCCCAAAGGACTTTGCATAACCAGAGACAGCTCCTTTTTGCATGAGTGCAAATGGTATACTTAAAAGCTCCAAAAGAGTCCTGGATGTTAGTTCAAAACTTTTTTTTCCCCTAAACAATACTTATTTTACTAATTTAATTAATTTCTTCCAATATTTTTAGGAAAAGTAAATATCAATTAAAAATTACTTCACTGCTCTCTATTATATTGACACATCAGAAAATTTTTGAAAAATGGTATTTGATGTGATCTTTCTGAGAGTCTTCATCCTTATATATTTTTTAGAACATTGCCATTATTTTGTATATCTCTTTATGTAACCTGATTCTCATGTAATTTTTAGTTATAGAATTTTGTACCAAACAGTTAACAAAAATTTTGCATGTTTCATTTTTGCATGAGACTATCTGAATTCTCCAGCATTCCTACCAACTGATATAAATAATTTCTACTTAGTTATTTATTTGTATATACCTAGCTTCATAAAATGGTAAAATAAGGAAAATATTGGAAACAATATTATAAAGTATACTTAAGAACTATCAAATAAGGTCAACTACATTTTAAAAGAAAACTAAAGATCTTTTGTTTTGTACAGCAACTCTATGCCATTGTTTCTTGCTTTATAAGCCTCAAATTAATATTTCTATTCTGTACACAAAACTATCGCGAAGAAGTTCAGTTTATTATGCTCTGATACACAAAGGGAAGTGAAAACATGAATGCATACTTAATCATAAACAAATCTGAATCCAAGGTGATCAGTATGAAAGAAAAGCAGTTGGGGGGGAATGATGATGCATTATCTACATAATACTGAAAGATTAAATTTTAAAAAATTTAAAAAAAAGTATGTTATTTTTTGCATATTAACAGTGATGTTACATGCTGAAAATGAGTTAGGGTTACACAAATACAATAGTGGATATCTTTTTACCATAACAAGACGCGTGGCAAGGGCACAGGGGAAAAGACATCACCAGTTAAACGATGGATGTTCCCTGAGGTCCTGTTTATTTTTACTATTTAATTAGTAACAGTGAAAGTGAGCTCAAACTGGAAAATGCCTCTGGTGGGAAAGGAATAAAATTCTTGAAACCTTTTCCAATTCAATATATATATTTTTTTGGTGCAGAAAAGGCTTAATGATATTATGCCTTGGGAATAGGTGTATCTGATATCTAAAAGCAAGTGTGCAATCTGTCACACTGAAATCATTCACTTTCAAAACCAACACAGAAAAAGTTGCAGGGGAATAGAAGACATTCACATGATACCAGTTTCCCCTTGAGTAAAAGTGTATTGGCTTCCTAAAACAACTATTACATTTTTTTTAACCTTTTCTTATCAGTAAATCTCATTTTCATAGTAGACAACATGAGCACTCACTCTTTACTGATACACAGGAGTGATATATCATTGCTTTAGACTGACTTAAAGCTACCAGGGTGTTTATCTCATTCTTACTCAGTGGTCAGGTAATGGTAGAAAGTGAAGAGAAATTAAAGAGCCTCTTGATGAGAGTGAAAGAGGAGAGTGAAAAAGTTGGCTTAAAACTCAACATTCAGAAAACTAAGATCATGACATCTTGCTCTTTGGAAGCAAGGCTATGACAAACCTAGACAGAGTATTAAAAAGCAGAGACATTACTTTGCTGACAAAGATCTGTATAATCAAAGCTATTATTTTTCCAGTGGTCACCTACAGATGTGAGAGTTGGACCATAAAGAAGGCTGAGCACTGTAGAATCGATGCCTTTGAACTGTGGTATTGGAGAAAACTCTCAAGAGTCCCTTGGACTGCAGAGACCAAATCAGTCAGTCCTTAAGGAAATCAACCCTGGATATTCACTGGAAGGACCGATGCTGAATCTGAAGTTCCAATATTTTGGCCACCTGATGTGAAGAGCCAACTCATTGGAAAAGATCCTGATGGTGGGAAAAATTGAAGCAGGAGGAGAAGGGGACAAGAGAGGGTGAGATTATTGGATGGCATCATTGACTCAATGGACATGAGTTTGAGCAAGCTCTGGGAGATGGTGAAGGACAGGAAACCTGGCTGCAGTCCACGGGGTCGCAAAGAGTCAGGCATGACTGAGTAACCAAACATAAAAGTATTTATTCCCTTCATCAAACACTAACATTTCAAAATGATGACAAGATAATTAAAATTTTACTGGACTGTGAAATAAATTTCTTAGAAAACAGCAGCTTCACTTCCAAGGGGCATCTTCTTGCACAGGTATACCAATTTTTCACTCTATAACACCCTCCATACAATAAAAATGAGTTCTAGACTAAATGAATTTCATACATGCAGTGAACATTTCTGTTACACAGTTCCTTAAATACATGTGGTACCTTTAAGAGGAAAAAAAAGAGAAGACAGAAAAATTGATTCCATTGCATTTCAGAAAATGACAGGTCTAGGCAGACAGAGGTTTGACAGCAGAATTTAGATAACATATTCTTGTGCATGGAGTCCCCAGATGAGTCAACGTTTCCAAAAACCACTGACAAGATGTCTACAAACACAGCACAGAGATGACCAAGAAAATGACAACTATTCCATTAAGGAGACAGCTGGGCAATCAAGAAAGCTTCCAACAACTAAAACTGTTCACAAAATAAGTGAAGAGTCAACTTCAGAATATTTGGTGATATTGTTGCAAATAAAGATTTATTTTGAAACAAATGCTATAGAGAATATTACACAAAAGCAGTTTTGTAATAATTGCTACACTCAGAGACTATTTCTTCATTTAGCTTCAGTTTGGTTGACTCGGTAAAAGGAGAATTATTAATGAATTTCAAAATTAAATAAATTGAAATCCTTTGTTCAGTTACATCATTTTTTCCCCTTTTTAAGTAACTATTTACTATTGTTACTTGATAATGACAACTATTCCATTAAGGAGACAGCTGGGCAATCAAGAAAGCTTCCAACAACTAAAACTGTTCACAAAATAAGTGAAGAGTCAACTTCAGAATATTTGGTGATATTGTTGCAAATAAAGATTTATTTTGAAACAAATGCTATAGAGAATATTACACAAAAGCAGTTTTGTAATAATTGCTACACTCAGAGACTATTTCTTCATTTAGCTTCAGTTTGGTTGACTCGGTAAAAGGAGAATTATTAATGAATTTCAAAATTAAATAAATTGAAATCCTTTGTTCAGTTACATCATTTTTTCCCCTTTTTAAGTAACTATTTACTATTGTTACTTGACACACCAACTACACTAAGAAAACCCAAAGCAAGAAAGTCATAAAGCTACTTTATCAATTTGGCACAACTATTACCATAAAATTTAGCAAACATCCTGGAGGCGGTACCCATGTTACATCAAGATCCTGCCTTCTCTCATTACTGTGATAAGAGAGGAGAGCAAAAGCAACAGTGAAATGACACTGATTTTAGTTGTTTTCTTGATTCTGAAGTAATGATGGATGGAGTGAAAAAAAACCAGGGAAATGAAATAAATCTAGCAATAGAGAAGAGATTTTAAAAAGAAATGAATCAAATATTACTGGAATTCCAAGATAACAACATGAAATAAAATCTACAGAAAATAGATGCTCTGTCAAAATTCAGATTACCAAAATCATGTAAGAAATTGAAAACTTGAAAAGACCAATTACTGTAAAATAGATTGGAAAGGTGATTAAATAGCTATCACTCATGAAAATACTAGGATTAGATGATTCCATAGATGTGCTCTTAGAAACATTAATAGCTCCAATTCTACTTGAGCTATTCCAGATCACAGAAGGGAATCTCCCCAATTTATTTTATGAAGCTTGGATATCTTGCAAAATACTGTGAGTGAAAAGCTATGAATCAATCTCATTTTTGAATAAAGATATAACATACGGAAATAAAAATATCAGAATTTTGTAACGGAAGCAAAGAATGATATATTACAAACAAATATGGTATAGTCTAGTAAAGGAACCAGAGAAGGCAATGGCACCCACTCCAGTACTCTTGCCTGGAAAATCCCATGGATGGAGGAGCCGGTAGGCTGCAGACCATGGGGTCGCTAAGAGTCAGACACGACAGAGTGACTTCACTTTCACTTTTCACTCACATGCATTGAAGAAGGAAATGGCAACCCACTCCAGTGTTCTTGTCTGGAGGATCCCGGGTATGGGGGAGCCTGGTGGCTGCCATCTATGGGGTCGCACAGAGTCGGACACGACTGAAGCGATTTAGCAGGCAGTAAAAGAAGATGAGGTTAATATTACAACATTTATCAACTCAACTGAATATATCCAAAATTTAAAACAATAAGTAATGTTACTATATTAATATAGGTTTTAAAAAATTTAACAAAGTGCATTATCATTCTTATAACTGAAGGAACCTATTTAAATTCTTTGGCCACATGATACAAAGAGCCAATTCATTGGAAAATACCTTGATGCTGGGAAAGACTGAGGGCAAAAGGAAAAGGGGGCAGTGGAGGATGAGATGGTTAGATAGAATCACTGAGTCAATGGAGATGAATTTGAGCAAACTCTGGGAAAAACTGAAGGACAGGGGAGCCTGGTGTGCTGTAGTCCACGGTGTCTCAAAGAGCTGTACATGACTTAGTGATTGAACAAAAAAACAACAAAAATTTAAATATGGTAAAGACTATTTAAGAAATGCCAATAGCAATTATAAAATAAATAGCAAAATATTAAAATATTTACCCTGGGGTGGGAAATGGCAACCCCCTCCAGTATTCTTGCCTGGAAAACTTCATGGACAGAAGAACCTGGCAGGTTACAGTCCATGGGAGTCACAAAGATTCAGACATGACTGAGCAAGCATGCTATACCACCAAAATCTTTACATGAAAATTCAGGAACTTGACTGAGATTCCTATAATTGCTACATATATTTTTAACTATTAAAGAGTCTTATGAATACAATAAAAATATATAATACAATTATTGCACATAAATGAAAAAAGTTTATTTTCTTAAAGATATAACCTAAAAAATCCAAAGGATTTTAGAAAAACTTCATTAATAAAATTTGAACAAGATAAACCACAAAAGCAACATATTTTCTCCATTTTAATAATAAGCACTTAGAAAGGGAAAATATTCCATTCACAATTGCTGTAAAATCTACAAAGTATACAAAAATAAACTTAACAAGAAAAGTATAAAATCTATATGAAAAAGCCTGCAAAATCATATTGATCAAACTAATACAAGAGAAATTAGAATGAAAAGGCATATCAAGTTGTTGGATGGTGAGCTTAAATCTCATAAAGTTTCACATAAAATCAACTTAATTTCAATTATAGTTCTAATAGGTTTAATTTTTTAATTGAATGTAATAATTTTAAAGTTAACATTAAAGAACAGAGGTTTCCTGGCGGTCCAGTAGTAAGAATCCAGTGGAGGAGACCTCGGCTCGATCCTTTGGTTGGGAAGATCCCCTGGAGGAGGAAACAGTATTCTTGCCTGGAGAATTCCATGGACAAAGGAGCCTGGCAGGCTACAGTCCTTGGGGTTGCACAGAGTCAAACACGACTGAGCGACTAACACTATGCTTCTACTGCATATCTGCAGCACCTGGCAAAGAGATCCCTGGGACTGTATCCTACCAGGCTCCTCTGCCAATGGAATTTTCCAGGCAAGAATGCTGGAGTGGGTAGCCATTACCTTCTCCAGGGAATATATATATATATATAGGTGGCGCATACTGTAAAGAATCTGCCTGCAATGCAGGAGACTTGGGTTCGATTCCTGGGTCAGAAGCTCTCCTGGAAAGAGTTGGACACAATTGAGCAACTTACACACACAAACACATATAAAAAGAGAGAGACAGAGAGACAAACTTTCATATTGTAACATCATTCTATGACCTATTTCTTACTGCCTGTATACTGCCTGTCTTGTCCATAAAGGGTTGAATTTGGTCTTTTCAACGTTGAATCAACAGGGTCTAGCAGAGTGTTTGGCACAGAGTGTTAGTAAATGTATACTAAAAGAATTACTTTTATTAGTTTATCAGATAATAGATCTAAAAAGCTTTTCTGTGTGTTTGTTTTGGAAAACTTTGCAGGTCACATATTTAATCTTAAAATTATATGTATCTAATGCTTAAGTTTATCAGGATCTCAAGGAAAAACAACCTAATAACATAAGTAAAACATTACTATTCCCAGGATTTGGATGAAGGAGATCACAATGTGCCAGTCTGGCACACTGATTATTTTGAATTAAAGTTATTTGAGGAAAGGCTGGTAAAATAGAAGCATTCTAGCCCTCCTTTGTCCCTTTAAAGCAGGAAATAAATCTCTCATGTGAAAGGTAATCCCTATTCCAAGATGTAGAGAAATATTCTTATCACCAGAGATAGGGAATTTACAGCCAAAAGGCTGTATAAATAAACCTTGTTACTTTCTCACTAATTTACCACTCCAAGCCAAAATTTCTTTCTCTTATCAATTCTTCGCAAATGTATTATTTATTTCTCTAAAAGGCATAAAATCTGCTTGCTCTGGCCACTTCTTTTAGTCTCCTATTTTAATGGATTTCTGCATATAGAAAATTAAATTTGTTTTCCTCCTGTTAATCTATCTTACATCAATTTAATTATTAGACCAGCCATAGAACCTAGAAGGGAAGAAGGGAAAAGTTTTCCTCCTCTACAGAGACAAGAGATAGATATTTGCTGTGAGTCTGCTGAAAGCTATGCTTTCAACAAAACCTTGACAATGAATAGAGGTCATAAGTTCATTTCTTATAAAATCACTCAATGTAGGTTAATTGACATATAGCTAAAACGCAAATCAGGAGTAAATAATACACTGAAAATTCTAAACTGATCCAGTACAGGTATGAAGCCCTGTTTGTGTAGGATAGGATATAGAGGGTCTGGCAGAATATATGCACCACTTATTCCTTCAGCAGTTCCCCATAGATATCATCTTTCTTATTCGAACACTTGGTAGGTATTGAGTGGCAGTGATATTGAGGTTTTCCTGAAAAGCAGTTCAGTTCAGTTCAGTCGCTCAGTCGTGTCCTACTCTTTGTGACCCCATGAATCGCATGTAGATAGTCTAAAATACTGGCTAGCTGAGGCCCATAGACTCTAATGGAGAGTCACCTGGTGGTTAGAATCATATCAGGAAGTGGATAAGTCAGACTAAACCACCCACCATGGCACACAGGCCGGCTAAAGGAGCTCAGCAGAATCATAATTCTCCTCTTCTGAAAATATTGGGTTCTTCACCACTAGCGCCACCTGGGAAACCCAATTACCAGGTATTTAATAAGGCATTTGGGGCTCTTCTGGTGGCTTAGCAGTAAAGAATCCACCTGCAGTGCAGGAGACGCAGGTTCCATCCCTGGGTTGGCAAGATCCTCTGGAGAAGGAGATGGCAACCCACTCCAGTATCCTTGCCTGGGAAATGCCATGGACAGAGAAGCCTGGATGGTTACTGTCCATGGGCTCTCAAATGAGTTGGACATGACTTAGTGACTAAACAGCAACAAAGATATTCTATTTTAGGATGATAAAACCATGTTATCTACATACTTCATAATATTTACTATTTTTAACTAAAAGTTGTATCAAGTTGTTAGGGAACAGTTTACAAAGGGTCTGAGACATCCAAATTTGGTAATATCCATATAACTAATCAAAAAATGAAAGTTTAGAACTGAATTTTAAAAAAATTTTCCCCCAAATTACTCATCTTACTTTAATGACTGCCTTGTGAAATAATTCCACCACTTCCCAGCCTCTTCTTGAAAATATCTAGAAACATACTTGTCTTTTAATTTCTTCTTCCCTGCCATGCTGCTAGCCACTTAGGACCCCTATATATATAAAACTCTTAAATATATAGAGAATGTCTTATATAAAAATTTAGGATGGTCAAGTATTTTCTTTATATTCTGGTCCATATCTAAAAAGTTCAGTTCAGTCCAGTAACTCAGTCATGTCTGACTCTTTGTGACCCCATGGCCTGCAGCATGCCAGGCTTCCCTGTCCATCACCACATCCAGGAATTTACTCAATCTCATGTCCATTGAGTCGGTGATGCCATACAACCATCTCATCCTCTGTCGTCCCCTTCTCTCCTCACCTTCAATTTTCCCAGCATCAGGGTCTTTTCCAATGAGTCAGTTCTTCACATCAGGTGGCCAAAGGATTGGAGTTTCAGCTTCAACATCAGTCCTTCCAATGAACACTGAGGACTGATTTCCTTTATGATGGACTAGTTGTATCACCTTCCAGTCCAAGGGATTCTCAATTGTCTTCTCCAACACTACAGTTAAAAACCATCAACTCTTCGGTGCTCAGCCTTCTTCATAGTCCAACTCTCACATCCATACATGACTACTGGAAAAACCATAGCCTGGACTAGACAGATCTTTGTTGGAAAAGCAATGTCTCTGCTTTTGAATATGCTGTCTATGTTGGTCTTATCTTTCCTGCCAAAGACTAAGCCTCCTTTACTTTCATGGCTGCAGTCACCATCTGCAGTGATTTTGGAGCCCCTAAAAATAAAGTGTGCCACTGTTTCCACTGTTTCCCCATCTATTTGCCATGAAGTGATGGGACCAGATGCCATGATTTTAGTTTTCTGAATGTTGAGCTTTAAGTCAACTTTTTCACTCTCCCCTTCCTCTTTATTCAAGAGGCTCTTTAGTTCTTCTTCACTTTCTTCCATAAGGGTATTGTCATCTGCATATCTGAGGTTATTGATATTTCTCCTGGCAATTTTGATTTCAGCTTGTGCTTCATCTAGCTCACCGTTTCTCATTATGTACTCTGCATTTAAGTTAAATAAGCAGGGTGACAATATACAGCCTTGATGTACCCCTTTTCTTTTTTTTTTAATTAATTTTTATTTTTTTAGTTTGTTTTGCTTTACAATACTGTATTTGTTTTGCTACACATCGACATGGATCAGCCACGAGTGTACATGAACTCCCAATCCCGACCCCCACCTCCCCCTCCCGCCCCACACCCTCCAGTCTGCAGTTCCATGTCCAGTTCTAACTGTTGCTTCCTGATCTGCATACAGGTTTCTGAAGAGGCAGATGAAGTGGTCTGGTATTCCCATTACTTTAAGAATTTTCCAGTTTGTTGTGATCCACACAGTCAAAGACTTTGGCATATTCAATAAAGCAGAAGTAGATTTTTTTCTGGAACTCTCTTACTTTTTCGATGATCCAGCAGATATGGCAATTTGATCTCTGGTTCCTCTGTCTTTTCTAAAACCAGCTTGAAATCTGGAAGTTCATGGTTCACACACTGTTGAAGCCTGGCTTGGATAATCTTGGGCATACTTTACTACCATGTGAGATGAGTGCAACTGTGTGGTAGTTTGAGCATTCTTTGGCATTGCCTTTCTTTGGGATTGGAATGAAAACTGACCTTTTCCAGGCCTGTGGCCACTATTGAGTTTTCCAAATTTCCTGGCATTTTGAGTGCAGCACTTTCACAGCATTATCTTTTAGGATTTGAAATAGCTCAACTGAAATTTCATCACCGCCACTAGTTTTGTTCATAGTGATGCTTCCTAAGGCCCACTTGACTTCACATTCCAGGATGTCTGGCTCTAGGTGAGTGATCACACCATTGTGATTATCTGGGTCATGAAGATATTTTTTGTACAGTTCTTCTGTGTATTCTTGACATCTCTTCTTAATATCTTTTGCTTCTGTTAGGTCCATATCATTTCTGTCCTTTATCAAGCTCATCTTTGCATGAAATATTCCCTTGGTATCTCTAACTTTCTTGAAGAGATCTCTATCTTTCCCATTCTATTGTTTCCCTCTATTTCTTTGCACTGATCACTGAGGAAGTCTTTCTTATGTCTCCTTGCTATTCTTTGGAACTTTGCATTCAAATGGGTATATTTTTCCTCTTCTCCTTTGTTTTTTGCTTCTTTTCTTTCACAGCTATTTGTAAGCACTCCTCAGATAGCCATTTTTCTTTTTTGCATTTATTTTTCTTGTGGATGGTCCTAATCCCTGTTTCCTGTACAATGTTATGAGCCTCTGTCCATAGTTCATCATGCACTCTATCAGATCTAATCCTTTGATTCTATCTTTTAATTCCACTGTATCATTGTAAGGGGATTGATTTAGGTCATACCTGAATGGTCTAGTTGTTTTCCCTACTTTCTTCAATTTAAGTCTGAATTTGGCAATAAAGAGTTCATGTTCCAAGCCACAGTCAGCTCCTGGTCTTGTTTTTGCTGACTGTATAGAGCTTCTCCATCTTTGGCTCCAAAGAATATAATCAATCTGATTTCGGTGTTGACCATCTGGTGATGGTCATGTGTAGAGTCGTGTCTTGTGTTGTCAGAAGAGGATGTTTGCTATGACCAGTGCACTCTCTTGGCATAACTCTGTTAGCCTTTGCCCTGCTTAATTCTGTACTTCAAGGCCAAATTTGCCTGTTATTCCAGGTGTTTCTTGACTTTCTACTTTTGCATTCCAGTCTCCTATAATGAAGAGGACATCTTTTGGGTGTTAGTTCTAGAAGGTCTTGAAGGTCTTCATAGAACCATTCAGCTTCAGCTTCTTTAGCGTTCCTGGTTGGGGCATAGACTTGGATTACCATGATATTGAATGGTTTGCCTTGGAAATGAACAGAGATCATTCTGCTGTTTTTGAGATTGCATCCAAGTACTGCATTTCAGACTCTCTTGTTGACTATGATGGCACTCCATTTCTTCGAAGGGATTCCTGCCCACAGTAGTAGATATAATGCTCATCTGAGTTAAATTCACCCATTCCAATCCATTTTAGTTTGCTGATTCCTAAAATTTGATGTTCACTCTTGCCATCTCTTGTTTGACCACTTCCAATTTGCCTTGATTCATGAACCTAATATTCCAGGTTCCTATGCAATTTTGCTTTTTAAAGCATTGGACTTTACTTCCATCACGAGTCACATCCACAGCTGGGTGTTGTTTTTACTTTAGCTTCATCTCTTCGTTCTTTCTGGAGTTTTTTCTCCCTGATCTCCAGGGGCATATTGGGTACCTACCAACCTGGGGAGTTCATCTTACAGTGTCCTGTCTTTTTGTCTTTTCATACTATTCATGGGGTTCTCTAGACAAGAATGCTGAAGTAGTTTGCCATTCCCTTCTCCAGTGGACCACATTTTGTCAGAACTCTTCACCATGACCCATCCATCTTGAGTGGCCCTACCTGGCATGGCTTATAGTTTCATTGAGTTAGACAAGGCTGTGGTCCATGTGATTAGATTGGTTAGTTTTCTGGGATTGTGGTTTTCAGTCTGTCTGCCCTCTGATGGAGAAGATAAGAAGCTTATGGAAGCTTTCTGATGGGAGAGCCAGACGGAGCGGGAAAAAGCGGAAAAAAAGGCTACAAAGTTAGCCTTACTTTTAACTAGTCCAGCCTGTGTGTAGCAGACATGTGGATCTAATACAAATCAATAAAAATACCATTACATTTTTAAACACCTCTATGCTTTTACTTCCGTTAGCTTTGCCTGAAATTCTCACCTCTTCCTGTCTTCCCCATCATATTCAAATGTTAAATCTTAATTCATGTGTCATTTCATCTATGAAGGATCTCCGGAATCTTTCCAGGCCCTAGTTGATGTATCGAATCTGTTCTGGGAATCTTGTGATATCCTTTACATCTCTCACAGAATTTATGATAAGCATTGTTTTTACATGGTTACATGTTTCTTTTCCCCTCTTTTAAAATGGAAACATTTGGAAGTTTTGTTTGTTATGGTATAACTTACACATAGCATAGTCCTTACCATATAATAAACAATCAGTGAAGGACTTTTTAAAGAGTGAAGGAATTCTAACGTCATTGAATTTCCATACCTTTGTATAACAAAGCTACCTGTTCATATCTCCCTGAGAAAAGGAAACAATTTCAAAGTAAAATATGTTGTGTGTGTGCGCATGCTAAGTCACTTCAATTGTGTCCAAGTCTTTGCAACCCCATGGACTGTAGTCCACCAGGCTCCTCTGTCCATGGGATTCTCCAGGCAAGAATATGGAACGGGGTATTATTTCCTCCTCCAGGGGATCTTCCCAACCCAGGGACTGAACTCATGTCTCTTATGTCTCCTGCCTTGGCAGGCGGGTTCTTTACCACTAGCACCACGTTTAATGGACTTTAATAGTTACTGTTCCACTTCTGATTCAAAAAGGCAAACAGCATGCCACCCCTACAGCCCTAAAATTATGAGCAGCAAAATAGAGCTATTTCAATTAATTGCTGGAGGAGGAAGACTGGACATTTAAGTGCTCATTAATAAGCAGAGTAGAGCAACTGGCAGTCTGCAGTATGTATGGATGAGCCACAGATGCCGAGGAAGATTAACTACCAGGCAGAATTCTTTATCATCTGGGGACTTGAGAAAGGAATGTATGAATACCAGTGCGTGTAAAAGTGGGCTGGAAAACAAGCACAGTCCCTCCACCACCTTTGGAAACATAGAAGCATTTAGTCCTCTAGAGAAAAAAACCTGATATTTTTAAAATAAGTAAATAGACAAAGTTATGATACATATAACTGTTAAATGAAATTACCTGACGATAAAGTCAAATGGTCAAAAGCATAGAGAATCATCAAAATGATAGATACATAAACACTCCAGAGTTGAAAGTATTCATGCTTTCAAACCAAAAAGGCCTACACAATTTTCAGTTAGGTCCACACTCAGACACTTTCTTTGGAAATGGTAAGACAACTCTTATGAAATGAATATTGCAAGATTTTTTTCAAGTTATCTACAAAAGAATGAAGAACAGATCGATTCAGACTTCCCGTCAGTAACCTTGCTTCCTAGAATACAATTGAAAATTACTTCAGTGCTCGAGGAAGATTGATTCTCACCCATGAATTCTGCCTCTAGTAAACCTATCACTCAAGTGTAAAGGTAGAATAAACTCAGAAAGTTTATCTCCTGAACAAGCTTTCTCAGAAATTTGTGTGAAGAGTATTAGAAAGAAAATAGGTAGGATCTAAGAAAGCATGAATCTAACTCAGGGGGTGCAGAGAAGGATAGACGGATGTGTAATAGGCCTGAAGAGCCACCAATTTAGACTGGAGAGCAGGGAATCTACAGGGAAGAAGAGCCTAACCTAAAAAAACAAGTTACTGATAAAATCATGGTCAAGTCAAAAGAAAATGGCTTAAACTCAAACAGGAAAGCAATGGGTTTCCAAAATATGAACAGAATGAGTAAGAAATGGAAACAGGATTTTTTTTTTTTTAAAGCCTGTTTTCTCACTTTCAGGAATAAAAGAAAAACTCCAGTGGGAAGGGGAGATTTGGGAGGGGGACTGTCAAAACAGTGTGATCCAAAAATAAATTCGAGTAAAATGAGTTTGCTTTTACAGACCCTGTGACATGTCTATATATAGACCGCTCAGGAACTATAGAGAGACTAGGAACAGCTGGAGAAAGGCAAGGAAGAGGATTTTTATCTTATTATAAGTCTAATTTTACATTTTGTTTTCGAAATTCTGGGCTATAAAGAAAGCTGAGTGTCGAAGAATTGATGCTTTTGAACTGTGGTATTGGACAAGACTCTTGAGAGTCCCTTGGACTGCAAGGAGACCAAACCAGTCAATCCTAAAGGAGATCAGTCCTGAATGTGCTTTGGAAGGACTGATGCTGAAGCTGAAACTCCAATACTTTGGCCACCTGATGAGAAGAACTGATTGATTGGAAAATACCCTGATGCTGGGAAAGATTAAAGGCAGAAGGAGAAGGGGAAGACAAGAGGATGAGATGGTTGGATGGCATCGCTGACTCAATGGATATGAGCCTGAGAAAGCTCTGAGAGTTGGTGATGGACAGGGAAGCCTGGTGTGCTGCAGTCCATGGTGTTGCAAAAGTCAGACACAACCGAGCAACTGAACTGAACTGATCTATCTCACGTCTCTCCTCAGAATTTTTTTCCAAAAATTATTTGATGACTTACAAACAGGAATTATTTAGACTGTTAAAATGTAATTACTTATACTTGCCACATTCTATAAATCTTTAGTCACAGCCTAACAACAGAATGTGAACACAAGTATATTCTTGTAGAATAAATGGCCCACAATTCCCTAAGGGAATACATCCTTTTGAGAATAAATTGCATTCACCATGTTGCATTATTACATTTATTTTAGAACTAGAGGCTAAATCTATAAAACTTGTAATGATGTTTTTCCCCCCCTCCCAGGCTTATGGGAAAAGACTTAGTTTCACAACTACTAAGTCATTAGAAGCAATGTTAATTTACTACTATCTCAAGTCTTTTCATCTCTAATCCACATTGATTTTCTGTCCTGAACAGAAAGTGTGCATTTTTAATGCTTTAGCTGCAATACATTTCCTTTTGGATATTTTTTCCTGCAAAAAATGAATCAAATACTCAAAACAACTGCCTAAACATAGATTAATAATTTCCTAGAAATGACCAAATAGAGTACACAAATTTTTAGGGCAGTCATATTACTAGAGTGAAAGAAATACACGACCTGGGAGTAGGACACAGAACTTATTTCTCATTTATTGCTATTGGTTATAGTCTCCATGGGGACCTGAGCTCCTTAAAAACTTAAAATCCAAATCATGGCTGATTATCAGTAAATAGTAAATTCCAAAAGCATGGAGTTCCCCCGCCCCAAACTGAGTTTCTATTTGCTTTTGTACACCCCTTGAGGAGTCTATACATGTCCCAAACTGCCATAACAGAATGGTTTTATAAAATAGGTCTTAGCTTTGTTTTCTGATAACTCCATGTGGCCTTCAAGACTTGTCCCAGATGACATGGGTTTCCTTTCTTTTAATAAACTGGCTCAAGGAAAAGCAAAATCAAGGAAGTCAAAACAGATAACATGTTGTCTGAAGCTGACTCATTGATGCTTTTTATGCTCTGCCCTTCCTCAAAGAAGAGAAAGATGTATGTCAATTCACAAAGAAATACTCATTGATAAACCAGTATTAATATGTTAAATAATAATTGTAGGGAAAAAAAGTGTCTCAAATTGACGAACCAAGGTTTAGTACTCAGCAACAATGTGAAATTATTCATCTAAAATTTTAATATGCAAACTGAAAGCAGTATTCAATTCTTCATTATTTCAGAAAAATGAGGAGAGGTTTAATGACAGTCTAATAGTTCATTATTTTTTAAAAAACCAAGGAATGACAATTCATGAATATTGGCTTCTCTTTCTAAACATCATATTCCTGCTTCCTGAAATTAGCTGTAACCATACTATTTTAAAGGACTTCCCTGGTGGTTCAGACAGTAGAGAATCTGCTTGCAATGCAGGAGACCCAGGTTCAATCCCTGGGTTGGGAAGATCCCTTGGAGAAGGGAATGGCAACCCACTCCAGTATTCTTGCCTGGAGAATTCCATGGAGAGGGGATCCTAGCAGGCTACAATCCATGAGTTGTATATAACTGTTGTTGTACATAATGCAAACTACATAACTGTTGTACATAACGCAAAGAGCTGGACCTAACTGAGCAACTTTTACATCACATCACATACTATTTTGGAGAAGGCAATGGCAACCCACTCCAGTACTCTTGCCTGGAAAATCCCATGGATGGAGGAGCCTGGTGGGCTGCAGTCCATGGGGTCGCTAAAGTTGGACATGACTGAGCGATTTCACTTTCACTTTTCACTATCATGCATTGGAGACGGAAATGGCAACCCACTCCAGTACTCTTGCCTAGAGAATCCCAGGGACGGGGGAGCCTGGTGGGCTGCTGTCTATGGGGTCACACAGAGTCAGACATGACTAAAGTGATTTAGCAATAGCAACCTACTATTTTAATCTCTTGATTTTTTTGGTAACAAAAAAGGATACTGATCCCAGTTTTTCCCACTTGTTTAATTTGGATTACTTATTATAACCTAAATTGTCATAGAAAGCTCTATCAGTTCAGTTCAGTTCAGTTCAGTCGCACAGTCGTGTCCGACTCTTTGCGACCCCATGAATCGCAGTATGCCAGGCCTCCCTGTCCATCACCAACTCCCGGAGTTCACTCAGACTCACGTCCATTGAGTCTGTGATGCCATCCAGCCATCTCATCCTCGGTCGTCCCTTTCTCCTCCTGCCCCCAATCCCTCCCAGCATCAGGGTCTTTTCCAATGAGTCAACTCTTCGCATAAGCTCTATAGGAACAGTAATATACATACATGCATGTTTTGGTATATAATGAGGGTACTTTTTCAATTATATAGAAATGAATTCTCCCACCAGCTATTTAAAGCTCCTTGCAAATAAATGTGGAGATACTTTTGTTCTTAATTATAAATCATAGGCAAATTATGTTTACATGCATACATATATACATATGTATATATATGAATTACCATTATCAAATGTTGATTGTCACAAGAAATAATTTTTAAATACCATTTTTTTCATTATTTCTGGAAATTAAGGATACTCTATAATACTATCCTTCTGCAAAATTAAAATGTGCATCATTAGGGTTTTGTGTTCTTAATTCTGGAGACATAAGGTTATTTCTTCACTAAATACATAGCAAAAACCATTAACCTTGATACAAGAATGATATAAATTGCAGACAGCAATTTAAAATCTAACTGCTCTTCAAACGTCAAATGCCATGACAGATTTTGCATTTGCCAAAGTCTTAACAAAACCTGTTCATTTGTCAGATAGACTACGGCCCTTTGAGCTGTGCACATAAAAGCTAGTTCAGTATGGTAGTTAAGAGTATGGCTTTGGTTAAGAGCATGGGTCCATATCCTGACTCTGCTATTTCCTGGTTACATGAGTTTGAACAGAAAATTTATAGTTAATGTGAGGTTTGTAGGATTTGTAGAGGAAGTAATCTAGTAGCATCTGTGAACAGTAATGGAAATGGTAAGAAAAGAAGATATATGATTCCTATTACTGTGATTTTGGTATGTTGTTCTCTTCGTTGTTTTTATGAAATCTGAATAATGGATTTTTAGCTATTTTGAATTCATTTCTAGTTTTGGGATGAGTTTAACTGACCAAGTCAGTGATTCCAAACTCTGCAATGTATTCTTCTTTCTTTCAAAATAACTTGGTTAAATACAGAGAAAAGGAGGGAAGAAGGGTGGGGGAAAGGAGAGAGGAAAGAAAAAGAAGGAATGAAAGAAGAGAGGGAAGAAAGAAAAAAAACAGGAGAAAACAATGAGAGTTATGACAACATGTCTTGTGGTAATATCATCAAAAAAATTGCTGTGCCTTTCCCAGTTAGGAACCACATACTCCTCAGATTATCTTAGACAATTTAAAGCATGCAATTCATCAACATTTTTTGCCATTAACTAATAACTACTGGATATCTCAAATCATATTCTATTTGCCAGTGTCTTTAGCCCAAATGAAGATGTATTTGGCAATTTCATTTATGACATAAGGTAATTCTTTCATGGGAGCCATTTATATGTATTTATGTATGAATTATTCCACCAAAGTTAATCTGGGCTTTTCTTTGGGACTGTTGATGCTATAGAGTTATGCAATACAGATGCTTTTTATGGATTCTTGCTTCAAATGTCTTTTGCTTGGAATTGAAATCATCCATTTAATTTTACTTCAACATATTATATTCTTTGAAATGCCAGAGGCCTTCAAAGGGTACTAATGAGTTCTTGTCCCAATTAACTGTTGTAAATTTTTCTTCTTTGCTCTTATGAAAGAGAAAATTAGTTAAGGAAATGAAACTCATTACCAGTACTCTAAATTTTATTTGTTGCTACTGTGCTCAGTGTTTCAAGGATGCCCACATGCTTATTTTAGGCGGGGAGGAAGCTTTCAATTAACAGAATAATATGTACCATCAATAAGTTGAAACTCTCTGCAAATAGCAAATGTGGAAAGTGACACTTTTTTTCTTAGCCTCTAGTTTTGGGCATCTGCCTTTTTGTTTGAGCAAAATTAGGCCTACAGGTAATGAACACATCATTACATCTGTGATAACCTAGAGGGGTGGGATGGGGGTAGGATGGGAGGGAGGCTCAAGAGAAAGGGGATACATGTATACTTAAGGCTGATTCACAGTTATATGGCAGAAACCAACACAACACTGTAAAGCAATTAGCCTCCAATTAAAAATAAATTTAAAAAATAAATGGAAGGTATCACAAAGGGAAAGTTCATTTTAATAAGAGAAAAACAATAAATAGCAAAATGAAAATGTATGATATTTAAAAAGGTAAGGATCTTTACTAAGTGATCCATATGTAAAAATTGTTATGATAAACACTAAGGCTCCATGGAAAAATGAGCAATGAATACAACATGACAATCCCTTGAAAAGGAAATAAAAATGGCTAATAAAAATATGAAAAAGTTCAATTCAGTAAGATAAGAAATGCAATAAAAATGACACTTTTTCTTTTAGTAGGTTAAAAAAATATGAGAACAGATAGTATTCAGGGTTAGAAGTGGTGCAGTGAAAAACACTCTGCTCTACATTGGTGGGAGGATAATTTAATAAAATGATTTGGGATGCATAATTGTCAACTATATACTAAAAGATTTAAACTTGTTCATATTATTTAGTTATATTTAGGTATCTTTTTTAAGGACCAAAATCACAAATGAAGATGAGGGTATTTTTTATGGAGATGATTACAGGGAAATATTTATCATAAAAACATGAAAACAGTATAATGTATAATAATATATAACATTATTTTTGTTGTTTAGATGCTAAGTCATGTGTAACTCTTTTGCAATCCCTGTTGCCCACCAGACTCCTCTGTCCATGGGATTTCCCAGGCAAAAATACTGGAGTGGGTTGCCATTTCCTTCTCCAAGGGATCTTCTCTACCCAGGGATCAAACCTGCATCTCCTACACTGGCAACTGGATTCTTTACCATTGAGCCACCAGGGAAGCCCCCAATATATACCATACCATAATATATGTATTACATTATATAATATATAATAATATGTAAAGGGTTAAATAAACAATGAAATTGCTGTGTTGTTCAGTCACCCAGTCGAGTCTGACTCTTTGCGACCCCATGGACTGCAGCACACCAGGCCTCCCTGTCCATCACAATCTCCCAGAGTTTTCCCAAGTTCATGTTCATTGCATTGGTGATGCCATCTAACCATCTTATCCTCTGATACACTCTTCTTCTCCCTCAATCTTTCCCAGCATCAGGGAGTTTTCCACTGAGTCGTCTGTTCGCGACTCAGATGACCGAAATACTGGAGCATCAGCTTCAGCATCAGTTCTTCCAGTGAATATTCAGAATTGATCTCCCTTAAGATTGATTGGTTTGAGCTCCTTGCTGTCCAAGAGACTTTCGGGAGTCTTCTCCAGCAACACAGTTCCAAGGCATCAATTCTTTGGCATTCTGCTGTCTTTACGGTCCAGATCTCACAACCATACGTGATCACTGGGAAACCATAGCCTTGACTATATGGATCTTTGTCAGCAGAGTAATGTTTCTGCTTTTCAACACACTGTCTAGGTTTGTCATCACTTTCCTGACAAGGAGCAATTATCTTCTGATTTCATGGCTGCAGTCACTATCCACAGTGATTTTGGAGTCCAAGAAGAGGAAATCAGTCACTACTTTCACCTTTTCCCCTTCTATTTGCCATGCAGTACTGGGGCTGGATGCCATGATCTATTTTTTATTTTTTTTAATATTTAGTCTTAAGCCAGCTCTTTCACTCTCCTCCTTCACTCTCATCAAGAGGCTCTTTAGTTCCTCTTAACTTTTTGTCATTAGAGTGCTATCATCTGCATATCTGAGGCTGATGATGTTTCTCCTGTCTATCTTGATTCTGGGTTGTAACTCATCCAGCCCGGATGCCATCAAGGTGTATATTATGTCAGCAAATCTGGAAGACCCAGGAGTGGCCACAGAACTGGACAAAGTCAATCCTCATCCCGATTCCCAAGTGCAATCACACTCAACTCCCACGCAAGAGTAGCAACAAAGAATGTGCTAACCATCAGGCAATCACACTCAACTCCCATGCAAGAAAGGCATGCTTAAACTCTTGCATGCTAGCCTTCAGCATTATGCACACCAAGAAGTTCAGATGTCCAAGCTGAGTTTAGAAAAGGAAGAAGAACTAGAGAACAAATGGCCAATATTTTCTGGATTATAGAGAAAGCAAGGGAATTTCAGAAAAAACAAACAAACATCTATCTCTGTTTCATTGACTATGCTAAAACCTTTGGACCATGAGCAAAGAAATAGTCACATGAATTCTGAAATTATTTGATATCTCTTAAAATAAAAATACAGATATTTGAGATGTAGCATAATCAGATACATTTCAATTGCACATAGATGAAGAAAATGTACAAAAATATAAATAAGTTTCAGTTGTGAACTGATGAAAGTCCTTATCTTTATTTTTATATTGAGTTGTTTTATATTATGATGTAAAATGCAAATATAGAAATCATAAAAACTTACATTTTCAGGGGAAAGGAAAAGAAATTTCATTGTTAATATCTCAATATCCAGAATACAGAGAGACTATGGATATTTCTTCACTGAAGCAGTACTGTGTTGTTAGTTACAGCTTGTCGCCAATTTTGCATTTTCCTCCTAAACCCAGATCCTTCTTTGACCAGAATTTCTGTCATCTATGATTCCATTCAAATTTGTTTAACTAAAATTCTTTTTATCATCTTTAGGCAAACTGAAAATCCTTTATTCCATTTTCATGGCAAATTCTCTATTTTCATGAATCAACTTTTGAGTTTCAACATGGCATCACAGCCATGAAATTCCACTAATTTGATATATAGAAATGATTTGTTATATAGAAATTACATAGAAATAGGTAACTAGTACAGAAATTGAGTGATACTATAACACAAACCTAAAATTCATAGCATTAACTTTGAGACAAGGTGGCATATGGAGGCCAGAAGGACAGTGAGAAGACTATCAGGGAACACAGGAAAAACAGTAAAGAAATGGTTTTTGAGGACTGGAGAAAAGAAGACTCACAGTAATTATTGTGGGAACAATACGGCTAAATACTGCCTGCATAACTTTGAAGATAGAAAATATATCTACAAACTTGTGGACCTGGCTAATGGGGTTTCCAAGCAAACAGTTGACAGTATTATTTTGTCACCTTTTAGCTACGCATAACATGACATGAGAGATGAGCTAAAGGAACAGTCCCATTTTCAAGTACAATTTAGAGGGTACATTATTAACTGAAGACTTGCTAGGCTGGAAAATAAAACATTTCACATTTACAGCATCTCCAGCTGGCAAAAGATTTTCCAAGTAAAGATGTTGCCTCTAGAAAAAGAACAAATTCAGAATGGTGTCTGTAAGTCAAGATCAAATCAAAGATGCAATGCTAAGACATGCAGCTAAGACTTCAGAAAGATTTCAGAGATCCTCTCAATTATATAAAAGTTTTAACAATCTTAAAGGCATGCCATGACATTGTAACTCTTATGGAACACTGGAGACTGTATCCTATATTGAAAAGATTTGTGCAAAGATGAGTTTAATTTGGTACACAGAAATCTCACAAAAATTTTTGAGAGCTGTAGCAGTTTAAAAGTGGTAGAGTGTTCAACCAATAACTTAGATTACCACACTCTTATTTCAAATTGCGCATCAAGCTCTTACTAGTCTATACAGCTCAGTATTATTTTCAAATGATAATAAACACTTTTTTTTAGGCTAAGCTTTTAAATACCAAGCATTTTGCCAAGATAATTTTATATTGAGTTGGTCAAATAGATGTTACAGGAAAACCTGATGAACTTTTTGGCCAACCCAATATAATATCCCACTCACTCCTCAAAACAAAGAAGCAAAAAACTTATAAAAATTTTGATCCACACCTAGATTTTTATTCCAGGAACTTTATCACAAGTGAAGATGACATACTTATGTGGTGATACTCAGAGTAACACTATTTATTAGCATAAAATCATGGAGGAGCCCCAAAGGCTAACGGAAGAGAAATGGTAAATTGAGACTGTTTCATGTAATGGCATGTAACAATTAAATTAAAGCATGTGGTTAACTTTATTTTTTTGGGCTCAAAATCACTGCAGATGGTGATTGCAACCATGAAATTAAAAGATGCTTGCTCCTTGGAAGAAAAGTTATGACCAGCCTAGACAGTATATTAAAAAGCAGAGACATTGCTTTGTCAGCAAAGGTCCATCTAGTCAAGGCTATGGTTTTTCCAGTAGTCATGTATGGATGTAACAGTTGGACTATAAAGAAAGCTGAGCACCAAAGAATTGATGCTTTTGAACTGTGGTGTTGGAGAAGACTTGAGAGTCCCTTGGACTGCAAGGAGATCCACCAGTCCATCCTAAAGGAGATCAGTCCTGGGTGTTCTTTGGAAGTACTGACGTTGAAGCTGAAACTCCAATACTGTGGCCACCTGATGTGAAGAGCTGGCTCATTGGAAAAGACCCTGATGCTGGGAAAGATTCAGGGCAGGAGGAGAAGGGGATGACAGAGGATAAGATGGTTGGATGGCATCACTGACTCCCTAGACACGGATTTGGGTGGACTGCGGGAATTGGTGATGGACAGGGAGACTTGGCGTGCTGCAGTTCATGGGGTCGCAAAGAGTCGGACACGAATGAGCGACTGAACGGAATGGAACTGAGTCAATATAATCATTACTTTCACTGTTAATGTAAGAAACTAAGGATTTGTTAGGTTATGTTGTCCAAAGTCACACAGAATTTGGTAGGCTAAAGATTTTAACCTTGGAATTACGACTACAGAAAACCCACTCCCACGCACTGTACCATCTCCTTTACATTGGATCAAATTATAATTTACACAAGAAAGTGAACACTACTATCATATCTCATGCACTGAAAAACCCTCTGCAACAGAACACATCCTACTTGTAATCTTATAAAAAGTATTATAACATTTACATGGAAGCATACCCTTAGAGAGGACATTTGCTCATCTGAGTGTGTTCCCAGAGAAGACTATGGGGCTCCCAACTCAGCCTTAGCCAGCCAGTAGACCCCTTGGTCCCAGATGCCACCATATTGCCTGTTTCAGTACCCATGAGCTTTATCTGGGTTCCAGTGCCAGAGAGAACAACAAGGAATAGGAGGGCATCTTTTATGTGAATGAGGCTTCATAAGACCCAAGAAGACTTGCTGGTTTGCACTGAATAAGGCAGATCTTTAGCTACAGTGTCTCATATAAATGCCTTTATCAAAAACTTGCTTTACAATTTTAAATAGATACTATACATTTTTTGCTTTGTCAAAAAACAGAAGCTGGAAAAAATGATGGCAATAAAAAAATCTACATTAATGAAGAGCTATAGCTAAGATCTGAGACACACACAAAAGTAAAAAAATCCTAAGTTATGGTTCCCATAGCAACTACAACACAGTTGGATTTCACTTTTATGTTAAGTAAGTTTAACTGGAGTGAGAATGCAAAATACTTCCTCCAAGCCAAAAAAAGAATTGTGAAAGACACAGAGTGGTCCAGATTGTTCTGGCTTTCAAGTATGTCAAATATTCATCCTAATATGTATTAACATTTTTACATTAATACTATATGTTCATTTGTATTTATTTTAAACTACCTTTATTCAGTTGACAAAATATAATTATTTAAAATGGGAAAAATCCCATTAGAATCTGTTAAATTGGAAAACATGACTTTATAATTTTTTGCATAGCATTTCTATTGTCCTTGTATTTACAAAAGAATATTTGCTGAAAGTACAATTTATTGGTACTTTAATAAAGTACCATTTATTGGTACTCACTGCCAAGTGTTTTAAATTTGACAGTTTTTTAATTACTTTGATATAGCATGAAACTATATAAACAAACACATGGTACTTTAAAGAGAGAGTTTACAAATAATTTTCAAGACATATATAGTTTGCCTATTTTTTCTCTATTTCAATAAAATTTTTAGAAAACAGGAAGGGTACTTACTCCCGTTATGTAACGAGGTCTATATTGAATGGTCCCAAATAAACCAAGAATGACGGTAATAATATGTACAAAATTTGCCAGGATAGGTGCCCACTGATATCCAAGGAAGTCAAATATTTGCCTCTCCAGCACACAAACCTAGAATAGAAAATAGGACATATAGATAAGCACAATGATGAGAGCAAAAAAAGAATCACATTGACATGATAATTAGCAACTATAACTGTGTCACCATATCTGGCATTTGTCTTTAACAGTGAGAATGACAGTTGGGGGTATATTTCAAAGGAAGACTATGGGAGCTACGAATCCAGAGACAGCTGCAATCCTTTCAGGATGATTTTGTGGCGGCATCAAGTAGTATTTGCAGGATGTCATCTGTGCAGTCACAGGATAAATTATATTGTTATATGCACTGTCAAACTCTTGAAGTCATCAACCAGCAAACTTGGGGAATGATGTCCACATGAAGGGTTTGTTGTTAGAATATGCTCAGATGTCATCGTATAAGTTGGGAATAGAACAAACGGGGTTGATGGAGAGGAAAAAGAATTCTTCAGCAAGTCAAGAGACCAGACTTTGGATGTTGATCTGTCACTAGACAGCTGTAGTGCCCCAAGAAGTCATTTCTTTTCTCTGGGGGTCTGATTTCTTATTTGTAAAATGTAAGATTTTGACTAATGTCTAGGGTCCTTCTAACCTTAAGAGGATTAGATTATAAATCAAAGGTGACTTTTTTTTTTTATCATATCCACTTATTTCCAGTAACCAGGAAAAAAGGAGGGCCCTAAAAGAAACTTCAAACAATGGAAAACAAAAATAAAGCATCACTGTTTAAACACAAGAAACAAGGCATTTCAAATTCTTCTATATTCATCTGTATTTTGAAACTTACAGTTAAGTCATATGTAAACATCTAAACAGTGGGAGGAAAAAAGCAAAACCAATCAACTGACCAACTCACCAAAAAAACAGACAAAAACAACAACAAAAACCCCAAAGAACCCTGAGACTGACCAGTAGTCCAGAAGCGCCATTTTACATCAACAAATGAAACTTGAATGGCTAGCAAGTCTCTCATCAGATCTAACAAAGCAAAGGCAACGGTGTGAATTAAACTCAGGTGTATGTTTCCTGCCTGCCCTCAGGTGGAATGATAACAAACTAAACATTGTAAACAAAACTGATGTTAAGCACAGATATTCAACAATTGGTTTTCAGCTAGCATTTAGAGGAAAATGATTTTAAAACCCCTAAGTCACTAACTATACTTTATCACTCTGCTTTAATACTTCTTGTCAAAAGGACATACTAACTTTTCAAACAATTTACTTTTAAATTAAATACCTGTAGCCTAGTTTGAAGGCTTCTAGAATGATCATTATTCCCACTGCACTTCTTTAACTGACAGCACATTTTCTCATCAAGCATTGAAGGAGAAAATAAACTCATGACAACTGTTGGCATAACACCTCTATTTCCTAAGACACACCAGGTACCATGTTATATTGTAACAGTAATAGTCCAGCCTAATAAAATCTTAAGTTTCACTTAGTCCTGGCAGTGAATTAAAAAAAAAGAGAGAGAGAAAGAGAAAGAGGGAGGATCTCGGATTTATATTCTATCCTACATATTCTAAATACAAAATACCTACCAGAGTCCCAGCAGTGGAATATGATATTCTGATTGATTAACAGTCTGTCATGGAATATGCACATAACCCAAGCCTCATAAACTCTGAAATGTCTCCTGATGAAACACTCCTTCAGCTGTTTCCATGCAGTCAACACTTCTTATGAAGAGGCCCATTTGTGATGTTAAGCAGTATTACATGTGCCTTGTTGGAATCCATCAATGTTACCAAAAGATAAGTGGATGTTCTCAGCATTGCTAATCGTCTATATAAAAGCTCCTTCTAACCCAGAACTCTCTTATCCTTATCCTATGAATAAACAGTAAGTAGAAATGTGAAACAGCAGCAAGAAGCATTTAAACTCTATAAATTTTGAGCATCATAACTGTGGGGACACAGCAGGGAAAAAGCAGAGAGGATGAAGCACATCATTCAAACAGTGGGAAATCTCTCAATAAATGCTCCAATTATGGAACAAAAGAGCAAGCACCATTGTTAATTACAAAAAATATATAGATGATAATATACTCACTAAGACTGTGAAGCTAAAATGAAGTTCATCAACATTTATCAGCCTTTTTTATGACAGAACTAATAGTTCCATCAAACATTACTTACGAGGTTATGCAGACTGAACAAGCTAATGTGCAGTTTTTCACTTATAGCATTTCTGCTATTATAGTATTTCACTTATATAGAATTTCTCCTCTTTTTGATAGGCTCTTTAGTCATCATAAGAAGCTCTATCACAGGTTCTACTATTTAGAGCTAGGGCCAAAGAATTGAAGATTTCAGTGCATACAAAGGGATAACAATTTATAAAGTGGGTACACACTTTTCTAAGAATTCCTTCCAAAAGGAAGTACATTAATTATGAAATTACAGGGAAATTGTGGCACTAGAGGGAAGAGGGTATTTTCTTTTTCAATTTTTTAAAGTGTAAGTATACTTGATTTCTAATGTTGCATTGATTTCAGGTGTACAGAATAGTGATTCAGTTATGCACACACATACACAAAGATAAATATGTTCTCTTTCATATTATTTTCCTGTATAGGTTATTACAAAATAATGAGAATGATCCCCTGTGCTATACAATAGGTCCTTGCTGATTATCTGTTTTATATTTATTAGTGTGTATGTTCATCTTGCCCTCCTAATTTATTCCCTTACCCGCTTTGATAACCTAAATTTGTTCTCTATGACTGTGAGTCTTTTTCTGTTTGTAACTAAGTTCATCTCTCTCTCTCTTTTTTAGATTCCACACATAAGCAATATCATATCTTTGTCTGGCTTACCTAATATGATAATTTCTAGGTCCATCTATGTTGCTACAAATGGCAATATTTCATTCTGTTTTATGGCTGAGTGCTATTCCTTAAACCACTTCCTACAGGTGAGGCATTCATACTATTCCCTGGTCATCTTTCACTTCACTGAATCTGCACAACACCCAGAGAGACAAATATTGCTGTCTTATTTTTCAGACTAAGAAATCTAAGATGTACTATGTCTAAGTGATTCTCCTACAGTCTCAGAAGTGGTAAATTGTCCAAGAGGAATGTAGGCCTATGGGCATGCCAGTGTGGTGTCTCTATTTTTGAACTCTCTACACCTAGTGCAAAAATAAAATGCTTTCGTAGATTATGTGGAGGCCTATGCTGGGTGCAGGATATATGTGACTTTTTCACCTTATTTATTTTAGAATAGCATACAGAATTTCTTTGATCATGCCCATCAGCTTACAACATCAGATTTATCATCACTGGTCAAGGCAGAGCTCCTTTTTATTTTATTTTCTAAGAAGACTCTACACATGGACATCACCAGATGCTCAATATTGAAATCAGATTGATTACATTCTTTGCAGCCAAAGATGGGGAAGATCTATAAAGTCATCAAAAACAAGACTGGGAGCTGACTGTGGCTCAGATCATGAACTCCTGATTGCCAAATTCAGACTTAAATTGAAGAAAGTAGGGAAAACCACTAGACCATTAGGTATGACCTAAATCAAGTCCCTTATGATTATACAGTGGAAGTGAGAAATAGATTCAAAGGATTAGATCTGATAGACAGAGTACCTGAAGAACTATGGACTGAGGTTCCTGACATTGTCAGGAGGCAGTGATCAAGACCATCCCCAAGAAAAAGAAATGCAAAAGGCAAAATGGTTGTCTGAGGAGGCCTTACAAGTAGCTGATAAAGAAGAGAAGCAAGGCAAAGTAAATAAGGAAAGATATATCCATTGAATGCAGAGTTCCAAAGAATAGCAAGGAGACATAAGAAAGACTTCCTCAGTGATCAGTGCAAAGAAATACAGGAAAACAACAGAATGGGAAAGACTAGAGATCTCTTCAAGAAAATTAGAGATACCAAGGGAATATTTCATGCAAAGATGGGTTCAGTAAAGGACAGAAACTGTATGGACCTAACAGAAGCAGAAGATACTAAGAAGAAGTGGCAAGAATACACAGAAGAACTGTACAAAAAAGATCTTCATGACCCAGATAATCATGATGGTGTGATCACTCACCTAGAGCCAGACATCCTGGAATGTGAAGTCAAGTGGGACTTAGGAAGCATCACTACGAACAAAGCTGTGGAGGTGATGGAATTTCAGTTGAGCTATATCAAATCCTGAAAGATGATGCTGTGAAAGTGCTGCACTCAAAATGCCAGCAAATTTGGAAATCTCAGCAGTGGCCACAGGCCTGGAAAAGGTCAGTTTTCATTCCAATCCCAAAGGAAGCAATGTCAAAGAATGCTCAAACTACCATGCAATTGCACTCATCTCACATACTAGCAAAGTAATGCTCAAAATTCTCCAGGTCAGGCTTCAACAATATGTGAACTGTGAACTTCCAGATGTTCAAGCTGGTTTTAGAAAAGGCAGAGGAACCAGAGATCAAATGACCAACATCTGTTGGATAATGGAAAAAGCAAAAGAGTTCCAGAAAAACATCTATTTCTGCTTTATTGACTATGCCAAAGCCTTTGACAGTGTAGATCTCAACAGGCTATGGAAAATTCTTCAAGAGATGGGAATATCAGACCACTTGACCTGCCTCCTGAGAAATCTGTATGCAGGTCAAGAAACAACAGTTAGAACTTGACATGGAACAAGAGATATGTTCCAAATCGGGAAAGGAGTATGTCTAGGTTGCATATTGTCACCCTGCTTATTTGACTTATATGCTGAGTACATCATGAGAAATCCTAGGCTAGAAGAAGCACAAGCTGGAATCAATATTGTTGGGAGAAATATCAATAACATCAGATATGCAGATGACACCACCCTTATGACAGAAAGCAAAGAACTAAAGAGCCTCTTGATGAAGTGAAAGAGGAGAGTGAAAAAGTTGGTTTAAAACTCAACATTCACAAAACTAAGATCATGACATCCAGTCCCATTACTTCATGGCAAATAGATGGAAAACAATGGAAACAGTGAGAGAGTTTTTTCTTTTTTGGCGGGTGGGGGTGGGCTCCAAAATCATTGTAGATGGTGACTGCAGCCATGAAATTAAAAGACGCTTACTCTTTGGAAGGAAAACTATGACCAACCTAGACAGCATATTAAAAAGCAGAGACATTACTTTACCAATAAAGGTCTGTTTAGTCAAGCTATGGTTTTTCCAGTAGTCATGGATGGATGTGAGATTTGGACTAGAAAGAAAGCTGAGTACTGAAGAATTGATGCTTTTTTTTTTTTTATTGTTGCTTTTGAACTGTGGTGTTGGAGAAGACTCTTGACAGTCCCTAGGACTGCAAGGATATCCAACCAGTCCATCCCTAAGGAAATAAGTCCTGAATATTCATTGGAAGGACCGATGCTGAAGCTGAAATTCCAGTACTTTGGCCACCAGATGCAAAGACCTGACTCATTGGGAAAGAGCCTCATGCTGGGAAAGATTGAAGGCAGGAGAAGGGGACAACAGAGGATGATATGGTTGGATGGCATCACCAACGCGATGGACCTGAGTTTGAGTAAACTCCGGGAGTTGGTGATGGACAGGGAAGCCTGGTGTCCTGTAGTCCATGGGATCGCAAAGAGTCGTACATGACTGAGTGACTGAACTGACTGACTACTGACTGAAATTGTCTCCTTCAACCCACACTCTCAATGTTACTCCTTTCTTGTTCCCTGGACTCTTCTAACTTTATACTCTTTGAAACACCTGACATACAAATATATGCATATAGCCTTGAAAAACATTATTGGGGTGTGTGTGTGTGTGTGTGTGTGTGTGTGTATGCCATTTTCATCTAAAAAAACATTTTAGGGAATAAATAACTTTCATGTTTGCCTGGTAGTGGTGGAGGTTTAGTCGCTAAGTCGTCTCCAACTCCTGGAACACAATGGACTGTCGCCCGCCAGGCTCCTCTGTCTCCTGACCATGGGATTTCCCAGGGCAAGAATACTGGAGTGGGTTGTCAGATCCTATGTCTATTGTGCTGTATATAAATTCTGGTTTTTGGTCATTTGGCTTCTGCACAATACCAATTATAAATGCATAACTTTTTTTCTTTCCACAAAGAAAAAGTTTGCACAAACTTTTTATTTCCACAAAGAATGCAAATACTATTTTTGAGGCTTTTTAAAAACATAAATTGGGGCTATTCTTTATCAACTATTATCTCTGATCTGAGATCATCACTTTTTTCTTTTCCTTTAGATCATCAATGTGATTGATTATATTGACAAGTTTTCTCATGTTCAATTAACATTTTTTTCCTGTGAATATCTTTATTGAATTGGAATACTATTTTATCACATTTTCAGTTTGGGTTAAATATTTACTTCAGAGTTTTGTATTTATAAACTGATGTATAATTCAATTTATTTTTCTCTCATTCTCTGATTCTGTTATGAAGATTGCACTGGCCTTGAAACCTAGGTAAGACTCAACATTTATTTAGACACTTAACAAACTTTGAAGAAACCAATCAATTCTATGTTCCCAAAAGCAACCTGTGTCAACTTAGGGAAAAATGGTAAAGTTCATAGATTTTCCTAATTGTTAGGTTGGTGCCAGCATACAGGCAAATATCTGCTGTGTGTGCATAGATTCTTTTCTATCATTTTATTTACATAAATGAGATTGCAATGTAAATATGACCTTTCACTTGCACTTCCTACTTAGTAATGTGTTGTAGAGGCTTCTTTACATCAACACATTCTGTTTTCATAGCTCTACCTCATTTTACCCTTATTTAGACATTCCATTTTCATAGTTTTTTAAATTCTATTGGACTTTAACATACACAGGTTGCATTAAACAGCTTTGTATATGTGTGTTGATATATCCACATATATAAAATTGGAAATGGAGTGTCAAATTCTATAGCTGTATAATTCCAAATATTATAACAACTGTTATTCTTTGGCATGTATGTATGTACTAATACACAGACATGAAAAATACTTTTCTTTTCTGCATGATTTTAAATGTGAATTCTAATAGTATTGTTAGTTTAGTCAAGTATGCTTATGCTGAAAAGTTTTCAAAAACCTTTCTGAAAATTACCATTAAGTAATATTTATCTTATTTCAATGGCAATAAATGTTCATTAAAAGTACCTGTGCAATGTCTTCCTGATAAATAAACTGACTTTTCAAGCTGGAAGAGACTCATTCCACCCTCGTCAATTTATGTCTGAGAAATTGGGTTCCATTATGTTAATAGTTTGTTAAACTAAGTTTGACCTCTTAATAGGAGAATATTCAGTCTGAAACAAATATGTTTCAGTGTTTGCAAGGCAAATGGAAAATGTTTCTGTTTCTTTGCTGGATATTTCCATTTAATTTTTTATGAGGAAACCGATGGATACATTAAAATATATATTTTTAACACTTAAATTGTACACTTAGGGCTAGCTGTTTTCAGTTGGTGGGCTGTGGAACTAGTTTCTTTAAAATGCATTTTGCTAATGACAACATGATTTCTTAATAAATTTTTCTCCCAGATATTGACATTATTTTCTTATGTTTGTAAATTTTAATTTCAGCTATACAAATAATTTAAAATAAAACTTATTCATGACCTTTGATAGAAAAATAGGCTTTTTTTCCTATCACGTTAGAACGTGAGTTCCTCCATTAGGGGGAAAAAAATGGTGGTAAAGTCTAGAAACAATCAAATTAATTTTCTATAGCAAAATTATAAACTGAAATTGAATTGAAATTGCACTTATACACGAGTACCCTTTTCTCCTCTTTGTACGTGTCTGCTCTCAGCATCTCTACTCTCCTTAAGGAACCTGAGATTTCAGATCATCTCAACTCTCAAATCTCAGTAAAATAAATACAGTAACACAGATGTTAGGCAGATAGAGTGCTTCCAATGAAAGTACATCTGCAATGTCAAAGAAATGACAAAGTCGGCCAAAAGTTGGTTAGCATACAAACTGTGGAAATTCAGGATTCAATAAAGAAATTATTTGTATTTTAGTTTTTTCCAGGAAAGGATAACTTGTAAAATTAGCTTAGTTTTAGCATCAAGGGTAGGAAACAGGGGAGAAAATCAAGATGAAAACTGAAATAGGCTTTAACAATTCCCAGAACGGGTTCAAAGTTCCTCTTTCATCCATAAGGACCGTGGGAATTTAGATAAACTTTCGAGCAGACATAGAGTATAGCTATCTATTTATCAAAATTTTGTTAACAGAATTGCTGCTAAATTTTCTCCTGCATTCCAGTAGAGTACAGCCAATTTATTACTCCCAGTTTTATCCACTATTTCCTGCTGCAGAAAGAATATAAAACACCCCGAGAGGAAATGAGGAAACAGGTCTGGTACTGTTTTCTTGATTCATGTAGGAGTCTGGTCCTTCAGCAAGAAGTTTCTGCCCTGAGATCTTGTCTTGGATTTATGTTTCTCTTGTGTCTGCCTCCCTGGTGCAGAATTTTCTGTGTCACTGCTGTCTGCTTATGTTGGTAAAGCTGCTAATTCTGTCTGTGTTTATTCTGTCCCTTTGCTGCATCTTGTCATGCTAGATCTCATCCACAATCTGGTTACTTACCCTCCCCTGAAGTCTCCTACAATGAACAGTAATTTTGAGCATGTTTCAGATTTGTCTCCTCCAGAATCAGACAAATCAGTTTCTCTTATTTTTAAGCCAGTTCCCAAGAAGGCTGTAAAGACTAGAGGTATTGTGTCTTTATAAGATTGTTGAGGTGGTGGATTCTTTGTGATATTGTATAAAAACATCAATATTATAAAGCAAAACTCTGTATAATTATGACTGATGATGGCCTCTCCCCACTTAAGGTTCTCTGTGTTCAAAATGGACAAGGTAAGTGAGAACATTATGTGATCTTTTAAATGTTACATGCAGGTGATAGAAGAGACACATTTCTTTCATTTCAACAAGTGACCTGATTCATATATGAAATGAAGAGAAAAAACTAAAAGTAGGGTCTGCAATGATTACACATGTCAGATATGGACAAAACCAAGAACAGACTTTACCTGAAGTTTTAGGTACTCTTAAGTAACTGAAATTATTCAAGTGTGTGTGGGAATGTGTGTACATTTGTATGTGCAGGTAGGTGTTCATGTGTATTGGTGTGTACACTGGTATTCAATAAAGGATGTAAAATGAAATTGAAAGATGTTTGATAAAAAATGGTTCACAGATAGCAATTTATCCTAATTCAGTTCAAACAAGGATTTTCTATCTCGTTCCACCTAATTGCCTTTCTTTAAAGCAAGACAAAAAATTAAACCACAAATAACAAATGACAAAAACATCACCAAAAGACATATGGCCCCAATGGCTCTGGTTATAATAGAAATTAATGTGTCATAGTGGTACAGAATTCAAGTTTCGGAATTGGAAAGCCAAGTTTGAACTCTAACTAGCTGTGTTACTGCAAGAGGTAACCTAATTGCTATGAATCTCAGTTTCTTTATCTATAGATTAGGGATATTGTATTACATAGATTCTAAGATTTTCATGAAGATTAAAGTAATAAAGTACATAGAATACTTATTAAAATGCCTAGGCTGTTTTCTAAAATAGCTGCTATGATTAGTATTTCAACAATACAAGTTTATACACTGGATTATAATTCAAATATTATTCCAGACTAACGCTTGTGTAGAATTTTTTGGTTAGAAATGATCATCTATTTCTCATTCTAATGATCACAGTGCAAATAATAACATGGCAGTCATGAATAACCTTGATTATTCAAAGAGATCTTTCTTAATGAATGTTTTCCTGCCTATTTCAATACTCCATTGTATCAGTCTATTGTAGTACTTTTCCTATATTGTTATTGTTGTCCAACTGTTTGCGACCCCATGGATTATAGCAAGTCAGGCTCCCCTGTCCTTCACTATCTCCCAGAGTTTGCTCAAATTCATGTCCACCGAGTCTGTAAGACTACCTACTCATCCATCCTCTGCTGCCCTCTTATCCTTTTGCCTTCAATTTCTGTGCTGTGCTTAGTCCCTCAGTTGTGTCCAACTCTATGACCCCATAGACTGTAGCCCACAAGGCTCTGCTGTCCATGGGGATTCTCCAGGCAAGAATACTGGTGTGGGCTCCTATGCCCTCCTCTCAATTTCCAATGGCACCCCACTCCAGTACTCTT
Organism: Aepyceros melampus; assembly: GCA_006408695.1. NCBI lineage: Eukaryota > Metazoa > Chordata > Mammalia > Artiodactyla > Bovidae > Aepyceros > Aepyceros melampus. The sequence continues at coordinate 234,781 of SJXQ01010508.1, forward strand.
GCCTGGAAAATCCCATGGACGGAGGAGCCTGGTAGGCTGTAGTCCACCGGGTCGCACAGAGTTGGACACGACTGAGCGACTTCACTTTCACTCTTCCCTTTCCTGCATTGGAGAAGGAAATGGCAACCCCTCCAGTGTTCTTGCCTGGAGAATCCCAGGGACGGGGGAGCCTGGTGGGCTGCCGTCTATGGGGTCGCACAGAGTCGGACACGACTGAAGCGACTTAGCAGCAGCAGCAGCAGCATGCTAAAAAAGAAAAGATTTGAAACATCAAGTCTTCTGTCATTTTCCATCATTCTCCCCATTTTTCAGATGAGATAAGAATCAACATGTATTTTTTAAAAAACTATCTCCATATAGTTAATCACAGTAAAGATTTTCAAGCAAATTCGGGTGAAGATGTGGCATAAGCAATGAAACTAAATAAAAATAAGTGTTTACATTTCTCACAAACATTACTGAAACACAATACATGGTATTTCTTAACAAATCTTCACTGAAATGCAGAGACACTTATTTCTGAGGTTGAGTTAATAGGGTTATTTAATTGACCTACATAGGAATCAAACAGCATATTTTAGGACCTTCTCTGCTATTGTGTGTAACAATGTCACTTATATATAATTCTAAGTATGCTAGCTAAAATTCTAGTTGTTGTGATAACAGAATCCTTTATTACTGCTCACAGCTGTTCATTCTGCATAGCAATTTATAACCATTTTATAGTGAACACTCATGCTATCAAAAGACAAGTTGATGACTAGCATATTATACTAGATTTAAAAAAAAACAGAAAATAGTCTTACAAAAAAGTAGTACAAAAAGTTAACACTAGAACACAGAAAAATTTTTTTGGTTGCTGGGGAATTGAGCTTACTAAGTCAAATGATCACTTGATTGGTGTGCTCCTATGTGAAATACTACATATTATTTGATTTTTAGAAGCAGGATTTTTTCAAATTAAACACTATTTTTACAATAATTACTCAAAATTCTTTGAGCATTTATTATATCCCATGCCACCTGATAAGCACTTCAGTGTAGTAAGTCAGTGGTTACTTTTAAATCATGCATTCTACAAGGATTATCTATCATTACCTTTATTGTATAGATTAGGAAATATATTGCATGTTCAAGATCATGATTATAGATTGGGCTCAAACCCCAGTCATTCTAACATCAATGCTCATGTTGATAACCACAAACAATTTATAACAATATAAATTTAGAACTTATGATTTTGATTTAAAAATTTTTAGGGGCACCAATTCTGCTTTACTAAGAAATACTTCTCTAAACATGTAAGGATGAGAGATTTCTGTTTTGGCTATAAAAGATTAAAAAATACACTATAACTATTTTTATATATAGCTCAATGGTTTGAAAACTCACAATCACTGATTATCCCACAATGTAATCACCATCATTATTATTACTCTGTTATTACAAATTATGTAATGCTCTACAGATGAGTTTACAATTAAGACAGAACCTTTTGAAAATAAGGTCAAATTTTATCCTGTTGATGCAGATAATAGACTAATAATCTGGCAAAGTCACAACAAAATGACATTTATCTGGAATTGTGCTGTGAAATGGTTTCATACCTTAGTAGCCAAACTCTCATTTATGAAGTTTAAAGTTTCCCTATGCTCATATGAAATAAGCTAAAAATATCACAGTCCAGGTCCTCTGAGTAGATGCATCATTGTTTTGATTTTTCCACTGAGTCTATAATTTTCCTCACTGGAAACCCTACTTCCCAGAAGAATCAGAATACATCAAAACGACAGCTGTTCTTGGTAGTTTTCACGGCTCACTCAAAGTACATGACAGGTATGAGTTAGGGAGCTTAATGGCTTAATGTAACTATTTGACCTTGAATCTGTAGTATCTCCACAACAAAGTCTTAACTGATTCAAGGTGAAACTAATGCACAGTTTAAATACTAATAACATAGGAATGTCCACTGTGTAGAAGACCTTGACCATAAACTCTGAAATCATGTGTCCTGTAGCACTGATGGTATACTGCAAGTATCGAGCGATGCAAACCGTTCTCTCAGGTACCAGTGAGGTGTGTGTTTGGGAATGGGTAATGAGATGAATCAGACTTCATGTTGTCTGGCAGAATTAGTCTTATACCATGAGATATGCTAATATCTGAAATGCTTTTAAGACAGAAATTCTCAAAATTCTCAAGAGGGCCCAGGTGTTCAAATGACATCCCTGCTGTGGAACTATATATCTGGTTCTGATCCATTGCCAAACCCCCTATTGCTCATGTAGCAAGTATATACAAACAACATTAAAAAAAAAAAGGTGGCTAATATTACCAATACACAACAGAGCAAATGAAGGATGGGTTGACTCTATTTCAATAAGAGACTTTCAGATTTGAGTAGAATAAATTGCTAAATTCATCATCAGTATCATTTATTTTTTTACTATGGATTTTTTATTCATCAAGAGCTCAGAGAAAGTCAAATAACAAAAATAGCTTGCAATGTTCTTATTTTCATGTATCATATGATATCGCTCTTTCATAGCAAATGACTTTCTCTAGAGAAAACTCTATTGCTATTTTTTAACAGCACAATCACATTAAACATATTAAAGCTGCCATCTGGAGAATTTGAAATTTGTCAACAAGGTAAAAATGCAGACATACTTTTTTTTTTTCTCTCTGAAAAGCAAATAAGGAGTCCAAAAAACATGTCTCATATATCATTATCAGAGAAGTAATGTCTAGGCAGTTTTCAGGTTTGGTCCTAATAAATATTTGTGTATGTTTGTAAATATTTTTATTTTGTGAATTCAAAACAAGGTAAAATGCCACTCCAATCCTCCTGGCCTTACCCCCATTTAAGGCAGTGAACTAATACGGTAATTACTGTCATCAGCATTCCCTGTTAAACAGATGCCGTATATTTAACAGGATTGGTGGTATAACTGCACTTCCTGTCGCAGGAAACAGAAGTAGATATCATAGTGTCCAGCACTCTGGTGTCTTCCCTGTCTCTTTCCCTCCCATCTGCTTGCTGTTCTACTCTAAGGAAGGCACCAGCCGAGGCTTCAAGGCACTGTTTCTTTGACTGCAGCGAGGCAGCCATATGGAAGATGTCAATCAAACCTCTCAAACTCTAGGTTACGTCTCTTTCATAAAATTCAATTTCATAAGGATGGGAGATGGAATACAGCCTCACTTACTCTGACTGCTAAAGGCCAATCAAGAGTTGAAATGAAAGCAGAAATGCTATCAAGATCACTCCCATGTACTGGCAGTCACTGTGGCCGTGGGTTATATCAGAAATTGCTAGTAGGAATACAAGAGAATATCACTGCAGACAGCTACAGGCACATTTTAGAATTTGTCATGAGGTCTGCTATTTCTGGCATGGTAAATACCATGTCTTCATGTGCCCTTTAAAATAACCACCTTATTGAATTCAACATAGATATGGAGATGCTGTTCTGAATAAGAGGCAGTCATAATATTTGTTTTCCTGTTGACAGAAGGTGTCGGTGGCTGTCCATGGTTGAATGTAATAAGACACGATATTCTCTATTGGCTTTAGGAGTTTTATCATAGACTCCATTAATGTAGCATAGATAACTGGTACAGGCTTAAAATGACAAATTCTGTCAAGCTATGAAATGCATTTCATACCTTAAACTTAAAAATTCAAAGCATTACAGGCATTCCTAAATCACACGCATGGTTTCTCTGTCTGTCTGCACACATATTTCATGTACTACAGTTGCTATTCATAGCACTATCCCAAGTATTTTACACACAGGAGCTTATCTAATGAGGTCAATAATATTATCTTCACTTTTAAAATGAGAAAACAAAGGCAGAGAGAGAGGTTAATTTGCCCAAGTTCATATGGCTATAAGTAAAGATGATTTGTCCAGAATCCAAGCTTTGGACCATAATCATATCACATCCCATGTGATACTAAAATACATATGTATATATTTATAAGGGGCTTCCCTGGTGACTCAGATGGTAAATATGTTACATGTATGTTTTTGTAGCTATAAACATATATATACACACACACATACTTCACTATGCTTTGTTTCAAAAATTTTTAATGTAATGAACTCATCATATCTTTTCAGTGGGTTCATGAATAAGCTGATTATATAACACAAAACACTATCTGATTCAAATTGTTTGTATTTGTTCCCACATAATGTAGCCCTCAGCATGAACCATATTTCTGAAATGTTGTGTCATCTCTCTGCCAGTGATATAGTTTCATTCCACGGGCAATGGGGGATAAATTAGACAATACCTCTGAAATGCTGCTATTACCTGGACATAAATTTGGGATGCTATATCTCTTTAAGTGGTCCAATTTATTTATGAGCTTTTCAAAGCACAGAACTAACTATAAATATGAATATTATACTCATGTCTTGAGTTCAGTGTCAAGCAGTAGAATTTCAGTAAAATGTGGTCATAAATAATAGGATTCTAGGGCTACTCCCACATGCTTTTGTTCTGATTGGTTGAATTGCATGATGTAAGTTGTGGCTACATGTGTTTTTGCTCCCATCACTTACATGTTTATAGAGTGCCTGTTGTAAACACAAACTCAAACCTGGTTATATCAGCTGTACTTCGAATGTATATCACTGTGCAACTCAAATATTGTGTATACAGTTAATTAATGGGTACAAAAATATACATTAAAAATAAAAATAATAAACAGAAAGACTACATAAAGTCCACATAAAGACATTAAAGTAAATTTCTACATGATAGTTGGAAAAAGACAATGACGAAATCTAAAGGAGTCTTTTCCCAAATGATTTTATATCTTTAAGTTCTTGTTCTACTGTAAGGAAACCAACACATAAAAATCCATAGAAAATAAATTATGGATTTTTTTAATGTAAAAAAGAAAATGTCAGCTACTGATTTCACACACAAAGATTTAGTCTTACATCAAAAGAAGAGTTTTTACAGTTTGAGTTAAGACGAAATGTGTCGGGTACATATGTATCACTTTTATAAGTCACTGCCTTAAAATGTTTTAATTGATCCAATATCTAAAGAGAAGGTTATATTGTGTCATTATTCTGGACTGCAAGGAGATCAAACCAGTTCATCCTAAAGGAAATCAATCCTGATTTTTCATTGGAAGGACTGATGCTGAACATCCAATACTTTAGCCATGTGACTCAAGGAGTTGACTCACTGGAAAGGACCCTGATGCTGGGAAAGATGAAGGCAGGAGGATCAGGGGATGACAGAGGATGAGATGGTCGGATGGATGGCATCACTGACTCGATGAACATGAGTGTGAGCAAAGCTCCAGGAGTTGATGATGGACCGGGAACCCTGGTGTGCTGTAGTCCATGGGGTTGCAAAGAGTTGAACATGACTGAGTGAACTAAACTGAACCGATTCTGGAACCCAACATATTTGTGATAATTCTTTGTACAATATAAATAACATATCCACTGCATCACATTATAGTTTAGGATGTTCAAATGATTCTCTGGAGCCTAGTTCCTGATATTGTTTAGGAAAAAATAAATCTTGACCAATAGCTCATACTTTGGAGCAAAGGAAAGCCAGAAAGGTAAACAATAAACATTCTTACCTTCCTTCATGAAAATGGCTGTAACTTTTAAAAGCTATCAATTCTTTTTCTCAGATCCATTATCTATGGATTCTATTGATCAGAACTCTACATGTATTTGCTCAGTGCTTTACAATCTCAGCAGAAATCACCATCAGGTGCTAGAGCTGTATTGTTTTTTCCAGTTCTGAGAATGATTCTCACCTTTTCAGAATGTATCATAAAGATTTATTTGTTGGCAAGCCTTTCTGAAAAGCATTTTCTTTTTTCTACAGTTGGAAATTTCAAGGAATGCTGAAATATCCATGCTGTCTTCATACAATCCCCTTATAATTAGGTTAAATTGTTCCCCCCCTCCACATTTCAGGTGTACAGTATTATACTTTGACACTTCTACATGCTACTAGTGATCACTGCCATAAGTCTGTTACCATCCATAACCATATGACCCATTTATACCCTTCACTCATTTTGCCTACTACCAACCCTCTTCCCCTTTAGCAGCCACTAACATATTCTCTATATCTATAAATTTAGTTTTATTTTATCATTTGTTTTGTTCAGATTTCACATAGGAGTTAAATCATTTGATCTTTGTCTAACTCTGACTTATTTTGATTAGCATAATATCAATACCTTCAAGGTCCATCCATGTTGTTGCAATATCAGGATTTTATTCTTCTCTGTGGCTGAGTGATACTACGTTGTATATGCATACACACACACATATGTCCACCACATCTTTTTTATCCATCCCCCTGTCTATGGACACTTAGGTTGTTTCCATCTCTTGGCTATTTTAAATGAAGCTGTGATAATAACAGGGCTGCAGTTAACCTTTTGAATTATTGTTTCCGTGTTCTTAGCATAAAGAGTGGAAATGGAAAAGCCTAGTCACGTTGTAGTTCTATTCTTAATTTTTTGAGGAATTTCTATACAGTTTTTGATAGTGGCTGCCCAATTTGCAGTCCCAACAACAGTGATAGTTCCCTTTTTCCCACATCCATTCTAACCTCTGGTATTTCAAGCCTTTTAACAGTCATCTCAACAGGTGATAACTTGTAGTTTTGATTTCTATTTCCTTAATAGTTACTGGAAAAGGTCAGTTTTCATTCCAATCCCAAAGAAAGGCAATGCCAGAGAATGTTCAAACTACCACACAATTGCACTCATCTCACACGCAAGCAAAGTAATGCTCAAAATTTTCCAAGCCAGGCTTCAACAGCATGTGAACTGAGAACTTCCACATGTTCCAAGTTGGATTTAGAAAAGGCAGAGGAACCAGAGATCAAATTGCTAGCATCCACTGGATCACAGAGAAAGCAAGATAATTCCAGAAAAACATCTACTTCTGCTTCATTGACTACAGTAAAGCCTTTGACTGTGTGGATCACAACAAATTGGAAAATTTTTAAAGAGATGGGAATACCAGACCACCTGACATGCATCCTGAGAAACTGAAGCAGGTCAAGAAGCAACAGTTAGAACTGCACATGGAACAACTGACTGGTTCAAAATTGGGAAAGGATTACGTCAAGGCTGTACATCCTTCTCATTCAACTTATAAGCAGAGTACATCATGTGAAACGTTTGGCTAGATGAAGCATAAGTGGAAATCAAGATGACCAGGAGAAATATTAATAATCTGTGATATGCAGATGACATCACCCTTATGGCAGAAAGCAAGAGGAACTAAAGAGCCTCTTGATGAAGGTGAAAGAGGAGAGTGAAAAAGCTGGCATATATCATCTATCAGACACTATTAGTTTGTATCTCATTTAACTGTCTAAACAAGAAAGATATTAAAATCCCCATTTGATGGATGAGTAACTGACTAAACTGAAGGTTAAATATGTTGCTTAAGAAAAATAAACAGCAGTTGTGGAATTTGAAACTACATCTGATAAGAGAAGTTGATATTCTCTCTCCTATATTACCTCTCTATGCAAAACAGTGCTTAAGAAACTTCAATTTGTGCAAAAGTCTTTGACACCTTTAAGAATTTGTCTATCTCTGTTTTAACCAATCACATGTCTTGGGGAGAGGTTTGCCCAAAGTAGTACAAATGTTATTGGTGAAAAGGCAAAAAAGTCCAGTTGAATTTGATGTGTATTATAAATTGTTGAAAAATAGTCTAAAGCTACCTATCTCATTTAACAGGAGACAATATCAAAGTTATATATACACACACACACAACACACACACATATATATAACAACAATCAAAGTGACAAAAAACAACTAATTCTTAAAATAGTGCTGTTTCCTGCTACACTGGCCCTTTAGTCTCTGGGGTTGTTGCTATTGTTTGTTTTGGTTTTTAATTCTCTCTGAATTCATTTGCTTCACTGAGAATCACATTTAATGTTGGTCCCAGACCTCAGTCCCTGGTCTCCAGCTGAGCTCTGCCAAGTCCACCATCAGTTACAATCTCACCAGCTAACTGACAGAGCAGATTTTCCTGGTATGATATCACCAAGGTGCTGCACTCTCCTGCCACTTTCCCATTTTTGGTTGTTTCAAGAGTGTTGTTGGCCTAGCAAAGTCTAAACCTTCAGGTGTAATTATAGTTCTGTAAATGCACAGAGAATCAAGCAATATCATGGTGGGAATTAGAATGCAGCCTGGTCAGTAGAGCACAATCTACTCATTACACTGATGGCTTTTCTATAAGACAATAATCATGGGTCTTTCGATAAAAGGCAAAAAATTGCCTGAACTCTCCTCTGTTTTATTTCAAAATATGTTGGCAATTTTAGGATACTGTTTCATCGTGTTCTTTCTGAAAGTTCTAACTTTGAATTATACTCCAATATTGTGTATATTTACAGTAATGATATGTGCTAGAAATCCTGCATGGAACTCATTGAACTAATTTGGTATATAATAGTATTGAAAATAAACTATAAGAAAATAATGTTCTTGTATTCAGACGTATCTAAGACAATGATAATTTTTTAAAATTTTATCAATAAAATGATCAAAGGTTGTCTGTAGTTTTGTAAATACTAGGATGAAGTTATTTCTTGAGAATTCAAAAACATGAAACTAAAACACAGATGTGTTTCTTTCTATTAATTTTGGCATATTTGAATGAAGCCCCTAAAAAAGAAGCACCATATATTTCAATGAATTCTGGAAATATATCAATTCAATGGAAATGAGTTTGAGCAAACTACAGGAGATAGTGACAGACAGGGAATCCTGGAGTGCTGCAGTTCATGGGGTGGCAGAGTTGGCCATAACTTAGTCACTGAACAATTATATGTATGTGTGTGTGTATATAATACATACACACACACAGATTTATTTCTATTTTTATTATCTACATCTATATAATTTAGGTGGCTCAAATGGCAAAGAATTCGCCTATAATGAAGGAGACCTGGGTTTGATGGTGGGTTGAGAAGATCCTCTGAGAAGGGAATATCTACCCACTCCAGTATTCCAGCCTGGAGACCCCTGTGGACAGAGGAGTCTGGTGGGCTAGTAGCTGATGGGGTCACAAAGAGTCACACACAACCGAACAACTAAGCACACACATATATAATCTATTAAAGTGAAAGTGAAAGTTGCTCAGTTGTGTCTGACCCTTTGCGACCCCATGGACTGTGGCCTGCCAGGCTCCTCTGTCCATGAAATTCGCCAGGCAAGAATACTGGAGTGGGTAGCCATTCCCTTCTCCAGGGGATCTTCCCAACCCAGGCATCAAACCCAGGTCAGCATTGAGATGGATTCTTCACCATCTGAGCCACCAGGGAAGGCCATGCATTAATATATAAGATACATGCAATTTATATGTCCACATATTTTGGATGTGGACCTGACTATATAAAATAATGATACTTATGGAGTGACTTCTATCAACAAATAGATCACATAAATTATAAGGTATAACTGTCTCATAATATGTACCTAGACTCTAAATATATTCAGGGCTATATGAAATTAAAAGACACTTACTCCTTGGAAGAAAAGTTATAGCCAACCTAGATAGCATATTCAAAAGCAGAGACATTACTTTGCCGACTAAGGTCCGTCTAGTCAAGGCTATGGTTTTTCTTTTGGTCATGTATGGATGTGAGTGTTGGACTGTGAAGAAGGCTGAGCACCGAAGAATTGATGCTTTTGAACTGTGGTGTTGGAGGAGACTCTTGAGTCCTTTGGACTGCAAGGAGATCCAACCAGTCCATTCTGAAGGAGATCAGCCCTGGGATTTCCTTGGAGGGAATGATGCTAAAGCTGAAACTCCAGTACTTTGGCCACCTCATGCGAAGAGTTGACTCATTGGAAAAGACTCTGATGCTGGGAGGGGTTGGGGGCAGGAGGAGAAGTGGACGACAGAGGATGAGATGGCTGGATGGCATCGTCAACTCAATGGATGCGAGTCTGAGTGAACTCCGGGAGATGGTGATAGACAGGGAGGCCTGGCGTGCTGTGATTCATGGGGTCACAAAGAGTCAGACACGACTGAGTGACTGAACTGAACTGAACTGAACAGTGTTTTATACCACAGTTATAGAGCTACTACACCGAAGTCCAAACCTTATTAATTTTAAATATTGGAAAAATATTATATAAATTATACTTTTTAAAAATAGCAACCAGAAAATGAACACTATGCTCTGATGCTAGGACTATTCAAGAATTCACAAAATGATACCTATGTGAGATCAAACGTGATGCCAGAGACATTTTAAATAGCTTGACTGTAGTAATCATTGCATAACGTATACTTATATCAAAATAAATGCTATTCACCTTAAACATATACAATTTTTTATTTGTCATTCATAGTTCAATAAAGCAGGAAAATGAAAAGTAAAAGCAATTTACTTTCAACAAAGTAATCAACAATCAAACAATCAACATTCAAAAGTACAAAAATGTTAAGTCATCCCAATCTGCTTCTTAACCTCCATTTTCCTTGGAGTTCAATCTCATTCGAGGGTTACTGCCTTCTGTTGGTTTTCACATTCCATAGTGTAATTGAGATTTAGTGATATAGGAGGTTTTATATCTATTTTACAGAGCAATTTCATCAGAAGTATATGGCTGGTTGGAATAACTATGGATTTTTTTCTATATTAGTGTTATTTTAAATTAGAAAATGAATTTATGATTGCACAAAAAATCAAACTAGGTTCTGGAAATATACAGGGTAAGAGCTAATAATCTTTAATCGATATTCAAAGTTTGATGTATATTTTCCATCACTGTACACAGTGTCCAGATGATGTTTTAGAGCTTGACTTCAGTAACAGCTCTCTCAGGCTTGGCCCTGATGGAGGCTGTGGTATCGCTGAATATCAAAGAGGTTACTGAGATGTGGTATCTTCATACCAGAAACTGAAATTTATGATCGTAAGGGAGAGTTTAAATAAGTTGCTACTGAATAAATTAGAATGTATAATCTAATGGAAAGTATTCAAGTTTTGAAAAGCTTCTCATCCCACCTATCCCTGCTACACATATACACTGGTTTTGTGAAAATCTAAAGATATTTTTGCTCTGTGAAACTCAGATGCCCTGAACCCATATGATCTGGGGAAATGCAATACATTGAACTTATAATTTCAAAGGCTAAGAGTAATACTAAGAGGTAGTTGGGTCCTCTTCATGAGGGGATCTATTTCCTTTATCCTGTACACATAAGACAGATTGTTATCAGCCCCTTCCAAACACTTCTGAGAATGCAATTGATAGCTGCCTCCAAAACTGCCATTTTCTGTTGTGTGCATCTCAGAAACTATAAACCTCACCCACCACGGACACTTGACAAAGCACAGATGCTTCTCAAATTTGCATTTGATTATTGACCAAGTGTTACTGTGTTTATCTGAAGACCAGTATGATAAAGAGTTACATATCTCAAAAGAACCATGGGGTATATACAACACTTGTTAAGCTGGCAGATGGTATTGTCACCTGTTATTATAAACAAATGAAAAAACAAGTACACATTGCAGGATAGATGATTTATAAACCAGTTGTTAGGTTGCTCATACCAGGGCTGTTAGTTTGATAGAAGGCTAGGAATTAACCACATGATGAATTGTATTTACTTTTTGACAAGAAAAGTGATTTTGTAAAATGTACGAACATGACCATATTGTGAAACTAAGACTACAAAGCGCCATTTCAATGGACAGGTATAACACAGGTGCTCAGTCAGGAGGATGAGGGTTGTCTCTACAGAGCAAAGCCAGTGAACAAATGCTCACACTTTCCCAACAACCAAAGAGATGACTCAACACATGGGCATCACCAGATGGTCAATACCGAAATCAGATTGATTATGTTCTTTGCCAGCGAAGATGGAGAAGTGTGATACAGACCGCAAAAACAAGACCTGGAGCTGTGGCTCAGATCATGAGCTTCTTTTTCTAAAATTCAAGCTTAAAAAAGTAGGGAAGGCCATGAATCATCCAGGTATGACCAAATCAAATCTATGATTATACAGTGGAGGTGATGAATAGATTCACGGGACTAGATTTGATAGAGTACCTGAAGAACTATGGACGGAGGTTTGTAACACTGTACAGAAGTTGGTGACCAAAACCATCCCCAAGAAAAAGAAACGCAAGAAGGCAAAGGGATTGTCTAAGGAGACTTTACAATTAGCTGAGAGAAGAAGAGAAACTGAAAGCAAGGGAGGAAGGGAAAGATATTCTCAACTGAATGCAGAGTTCCAGAGAACAGCAAGAAGAGATAAGAAGGCCTTCTTAAATGAATAATTAAAATAAATAAAGAGAAACAATAGAATGGGAAAGACTAGAGATCTCTACCAAAAATTGGAGATATAAAGGGGATATTTCATGCAAAGATGGGCTTGATAAAGGACAGAAACAGTAAGAACCTAACAGAAGCAAAAGAGATTAGGAAGAGAAGGCAAGACTATACAGAAGAACTGTACAAAAAAGGTCTTAATCATCTGGGTAACCATGATGGTGTGGTCACTCATATAGAGCTGAGCATCTGAACTGTGAAGTCATGTGGGCCTTCAGAAGCATTGCCATGAACAAAACTAGCAGAGGTTACAGAATTCCAGCTGAGCTATTTAAAATCCTAAAAGATGTTGAAACTAATGTGTTGTACAAAATACGCCAGCAAATTTGGAAAACTCAGCAGTATCCATAGGACTGGAAATGGTAAGTTTTCATTCCAACCATAAAGAAAGTCAAGGCCAAAAAATGTTCAAACTATCATACAACTGCATTCATTTCACACACTGGCAAGGTTATGCTCAAAATCTGTGGAGCTAGGCTTCAGAGTACATGAACACAGAACTTCCATATGTACAAGCTAGGTTTAAAAAGGCAGAGGAACCAGAAATCAAATTGCCAACATTCACAGGATTATGGAGAAAGCAAGAGAATTCCAGAAAAAAAAATCTACCTCTGCTTCACTGACTACATTAAGGCCTTTGATTGTGTGAATCACAACAAACAGTGGAAAATTCTTAGAGATGGGAGTACCAGACCACCGTTCCTGTCTTCTGAAAAACATGTATGCAGGTCAAGAAGCAACAGTTAGAACTCAACATGGAACAACTGACTGATTCCAAATTGGGAAAGGAGTATGCCAAGGCTGTATATCGTCACCTTGTTTATTTAACTTATATGTGGAGTACATCATGTGAAATGCCAGGCTCGATGAATCACAAGCTGGAATCAAGATTGCTGGGAGAAGCATCAACAACCTCAGATATGCAATACCATGCAGAAAGGGCAGAGGAACTAAAGAGCCCCTTAATGAGGGTGAAAGAGGAGAGTGAAAAAGCAGGCTTAAAACTCAGCATTCAAAAAACTAAGATATGGCATCTGGTCCCATCACTTTATGGCAAACAGGTGGGGGAAAAGTGGAAAGAGTGATAGATTTTATTTTCTTGGGCTCCAAATCACTGTGGACAGTGACTGAAGCCATGAAATTCAAGGATGCTCGCTCTTTGGAAGGAAAGCTATGACAAATCTAGACAGCATATTAAAAAAGAGAGACATCACATTGTGGACAAAGGCAAGCATAGTTAAAGCTATGGTTTTCCAGTAGTTATGTACAGATATGAGTGTTGGACCGTAAAGAAGGCTGAGCACCGAGAAATTGATGCCTTCATATTGTGGTGCCAGAGAAGACTCTTGAGAGTCCCTTCGACAATAAGGAGATTAAAGTGATCAATTCTAAAGGAAATCAACCCTGATTAGAAGGGATTGGAAGGACTGTTGCTGAAGCTCCAATACTTTGGCAACCTGATGTGAAGAGCTGACGCACTGGAAAAAAATCCTTATGCTAGGAAAGATTGAAGGCAAAAGAGGATGAGATGGTTAGAAAGTATCACTGACTCAATGGACGTGAATTTGAGCAAACTTTGGGAGACTGTGGAGGATGGGGGAACCTGGTGTGCTGCAGTCCATGAGGTTGCAAGGAGTCAGGTATGACTTGGTTGCTGAACAACATGAATAGTCTATATTTCATCTTACTGTGCCAAATGTTATTTTCTACATATGCTATATGGTCACTTCAATTCCTAATCTCCTGAATTCATAGCAAACCTAGAGAGATTGGGAGTTTCATGACTGCATGATTTTACTAAGTTTATCAAATTAAAAATCCATTAATAGACATTAATAGCAAACTCTATTTCACCCATTGCTTATGATCTCTTTTATACATACTGAATACACAAATACATAAAATTCAGCAATTAAACATTATAGTAACTCTAATTCTAGAATCCTTAGTATCCATATCTGTAAAATGGGTACAAGTACCACATTTTCCTTACAGGGTTTTTACAGTGTTTGAATGGGATATAATAATAAATAACACTTTTTAAGTGGTACTACATTTTGTGCACTCTACTTAATTTAATACCTATAACATCCCTATATGTAAGTTTCATTATATGCCCATTATTACATATGAAAATTGAAGCACTGACTAGTTAAGTAACTTGCACAAAGTCATGGAGACCACAGACAAATCCAGATATTTAGATCCAGAGTCCACTCTTCCAACCACAATGTCACACTGTGTGATATCCCATCATAGCTTGTTATTAACTGGTCTCTCAGCATTCTGTCTTTTCTAATCCATCCTCTGTATCATCAAAATGACCTTTCCAAAGCACAATCATAACATTATTTCTTTATAACTTTCAATCTGTTCTCACTAAATCTATACAATCAAATTCATTCTCCCATTTAATGATACCCTTTGGCTTTTGGTTGAAATTCTCATTCTACTTGCCCAGTAAACTCAAAAATACAGCCTAAACATTATCTTAGGAATGGACAATCCATTTTATCACATACCTCTACAGCTTTCTACATCCCAGGCACATTTGTTGGAATGAATTTCCTACTCATTACCACACAAGCAACAGCCACTTTTCAAGATACCAATCAAACTTTTCTAGTGCGTCTCTAGAAAGTTGAGCAGCTCTATTCTGGGCTATCTCTTGGACTAAACTTATCACAGTCACATTCCATTGTGTTCCAATGATGAGTTTTCAGGTCTCTCCCCCTCATTGGACTGTGAGCTCCTCCAGGATGAGTTGAATTCGATGTAGCCTTGGGTGATAAGTGCCTGGTAACTGGAAAATATTTGACTTTCAAAAGCGTTTATTCCAATGCAATTTGTTTCCCATATGAAACCCATTTAAGTAACATATTAGCATCCAAGTGCACAGTTTAATTCAATAAACATTTATGGAACACTGTTATCTGTTAGGCTCTGTGGTAGGTATGCACAGATATGAAACATACATATCCTGCCCTCAAAAAGAGCTGGTGAAACAACATGGGCTCCCTCCCAGTTAATTTAGATATTTTCTACTCACAGTAATTCGCAGGGTATTAGATAATACAGAAGAGGGACACAGTACAGGCTAAGATAGGAAGGAAAAAAAGGCCATGGATATTAAGGTTATATCCCCTCAAATGGCCATTTAACCCTCCATTACTAATAAACGGGAATATTTTCCATCTAACAGCTGCAGTCCACCCATTTGGTAATAACTAGGATAGCCAGGCTGTTACTAAGGTAACTCCATCATGGTCTAAGAGATGCAAAGATGTAAAGGCATTGTAACCAGCCCAGCTGCAAGTGTTCATGCTCTGATCATCCCGGAAGGAAAATGGTTAGTCAAATTTAGTGATCTGGCACTCTACAATTAATGCTGTCAACAAGAGATGTCAATATGCTTCATTTCTCCTCACAATGAAGAAAGAGAGGGCGAACAGCAAAGAAGAAAGCAAAGAGAAACGCAACAAGACTATTGGGCCACAGATTTGGAAATTTCTTATATCTATAATACTTGGCGGTGACATTTTGGGCCTGAGAGTTTTTGTCAGAGTTCCAACCAACCACAACACTGCAGTCAATCCCTGTAATTTTCCTTCTCTGCCAATGTTCTACAAGCCTGCCTGTTGACATGCTCTATCGTGGCTTCTGAAATGTGAATTTCTTGAGGGCAGTCCTCTTGGGTGCATCAGTATATTCCTCTCAGTGCTAAGAACTGCATATCACACTTATCACCCACAACACAATCACTGAGTATTAAGTGGGAGTAGTTACAAATGTACAGTTAGAATTTCACTTCACCATATTCTCAGATTGCAGTAAAATAAAAGGAGAATTTATAGAAATAGAATTCAATGGATCTCCACTACATTAAAATGTTCTCTGTAATAGCTCATAAATTAGAGAATTTCTACATGCCCTTGTTCCCCTGCAGTCTGTTTTCAAGACAAAAGCCAGCGTGATCCTCTTAAAATATACTCAGGTCATGTCAACCTTCTGCTCAAAATTCTGCACTGGCTTTTCATCTGAGAATATATGCAGTGGCCTGAGTTCTTCCATCATCTGGTTCACTATCCACTTCTACCTCTTTGACTTCCTGTCCTGAACTCTCCCTGAACCCACTGCACTATAGGCACACTGGACTCTGCTGATTCTCCTGCCTCAGTGTTTTCACATGTTCTGTCTTATCTGCCTGGAAAACACTGCCTGACTCAATCACTTACTTCCTTCAATCATTTACTCAAAATTCATCTTCTAATCCAGAGCTGCAAGATCACTTTGTCTAACTTCACAGTTTCACCCCTACCATGTGTTCCAAACTTCCCGCTTCTGCTTTATTAGTTCTCTTTTGCACTTGCCACTCTCTAACATATTTTGTATGTTTCCATTTTATCTTATCTCCTCTCTTCCTCACTAGAATGTAAGTTCCATGAGGGGTGGGATTTTTCTCCTTGGTTTATTAGCATACATTCTTTGCCTGAAACAGTGATTGATATACTGCAGGTGTTCAAACCATATTCCTGAAAACTGAATAAAACTCACTAATGAAAATAAAACTTATTTGAAATAAGTGTCAGAAGTCAGGAAGAATACTTACTTGTTTGCTACAATAGTGATTTATGGATGGTGTTCTATCTCTAACTAGCTGTGTAATCATTACTAATCACTTGGTTTGCTATCTTTAACAAAATCGTTACCAATGAGAATTGATGAAGACTAATTAAAGATTAATTAACCATTAATCTAATCTATCCTGTACTTTGTCAGAAAGCAGAAATCCCTCAGCATTCAGATGTCTTACCCACAAAATGGACCCACAAAACTGTCTTTGAGTATAAGCTTGAAGAATTGCAAAAAAAAGAAGGTAGAGGTATCTAGGGGGAGACCTCACCTCAGGCATGGGTGTGGATAGTCAAAAATCCCTGTAACAGTGTTCCAGACATAAGTTATCCTTGAAGCATTAGGGCAGACCCACTCTGCCTTTTGGAGCTTCCCCAGTGATTCAGCAGGTCAAGACTCTGTCTGCTATGTAGGAGACACAGGATCAATCCCTAGATCAAGGAGATCCCCTGGAGAAGGAAAAGGCAACCCACTCCAGTGTTCTGCATGGAGTCCCATGGACTGAGGAGCCTGGTGGGCTAGAGTCCTCAGGGTCCCAGTGTCAGACACAACTGATCAACTAAGCACACATTCTGCCTTAGGTCTCATTTTAAGGGAACATGTTTTTCGTCTTCTGGTCTAGTGGTTCTGCTTTCTTTTTCCCATGTTTTATATCTATTATCAATGGCAATGACAGCAAGAGTAGCAGTAACCACAGCAATCATTTATTGAACATTCATATATTTAGGCAAATTCTTTGAGCAATATTCACTAATAGCATGTTTTAAGATACTTATTTGCATTTTTTTCTTTCTTCATTTTATTTTCCTCTTTCAACACCTTCTTCCTCCATTCACTTCGTAATGGGTATCTTCATCATTGCCTCAGGATAAGATTAAAACTAGGCAGTGAGTTGAAATTTTGTTTTCAAAAGTTAAATTCTGATAAGACGGGGGATTCATGAAGACTGGGTTTCCTGTGTCCTCCCCTACACATACACCACCACCACCACCAAAGACTAGAAAGTGTTTTCATCCAAGGATGGGGGAAGTCACAGGATGTGAGAAGTCTCTGTGAGAAAGCTACACAATGACAAGGGAAATACAATAAGACTAGCAGGCTTTACTACAAAGCCACAGTTATCAAGACAGTATGGTACTGGCACAAAAACAGAAATATAGATCAATGGAACAAAATAGAAAGCCCAGAAATAAATCCACACACCTATGGACACCTTATCTTTGACAAAGAAGGTAAGAATATACAATGGAGTAAAGACAATCTCTTTAACAAGTAGTGCTGGGAAAACTCGTCAACCACTTGTAAAAGAATGAAACTAGATCACTTTCTAACACCACACACAAAAATAAACTCAAAATAGATTAAAGACCTAAATGTAAAAACAGAAACTCCTAGAGGAGAACATAGGCAAAACACTCTCCAACATAAATCACAGCAGGATCCTCTATGATCCACCTCCCAGAATACTGGAAATAAAAGCAAAAATAAACAAATGGGATATAATTAAATTAAAAGCTTTCACACAACAAAGGAAACTATAAGCAAGGTGAAAAGACAACCTTTAGAATGGGAGAAAATAATAGCAAATGAAGCAACTGACAAACAACTAATCTCAAAAATATACAAGCAACTTATGCAGCTCAATTCCAAAAAAATTAATGATCCAATCAAAAAATGGGCCAAAGAACTAAATAGACATTTCTCCAAAGAAGACATATGGATGGCTAACAAACACATGAAAAATGCTCAACATCACTCATTATCAGAGAAATGCAAATCAAAACCACAATGAGGTACCATTTCACACCAGTCAGAATGGCTGCGATCCAAAAGTCTACAAGCAATAAATGTTGGAGAGGGTGTGGAGAAAAGGTAACCCTCTTACACTGTTGGTGGGAATGCAAACTAGTACAGCCACTATGGAAAACAGTGTAGAGATTTCTTAAAAAACTGGAAATTGAGCTGCCATATGACCCAGCAATCCCACTGCTGGGCATACACACCAAGGAAACCAGAATTGAAAGAGACACGTGTACCCCAATGTTCATCACAGCACTGTTTATAATAGCCAGGACATGGAAGCAACCTAGATGTCCATCAGCAGATGAATGGATAAGAAAGCTGTGGCACATACACACAATGGAGTATTACTCAGCTATTAAAAAGAATACATTTGAATCAGTTCTAATGAGATGGATGAAACTGGAGCCTATTATACAAAGTGAAATAAGCCAGAAAAAAAAACACCAATACAGTATACTAACACATACATATGGAATTTAGAAAGATGGTAATGATAATCCTGTATGCAAGACAGCTAAAGAGACATAGATGTATAGAACGGACTTTTGGACTCTGAGGGAGAGGGAGAGGGAGGGGGAGAGGGAGGAATGATTTGGAAGAATGGCACTGAAACATGTATACTATCATGTAAGAAATGAATCACCAGTCTAGGTTCAATACAGGATACAGGATGCTTGGGACTGGTGCACGGGGATGACCCATAGAGTTGATATGGGGTGGGAGGGGGGGGGTTCAGGATTGGGAACTCATGTACACCCGAGACGGATTCATGTCAATGTATGGCAAAACCAATACAGTAATGTAAAGTAAAATAAAGTAAAGATAAAAATTTAAAAAAAAAAGACTAGCAAAGGCAGTGACAGAGAGAGCAAGGACATCTAAAGAGGCAGGTGGACAAGGATGATGGATGTCTCAGGGGTACACTGCGTAAACATGACTCACTGGCTGCAGGTGAACCTTCCTCTCTGCCCCACCCCCATTCCCGCACCAGTGGCTCTACAGCATGTGTAGTTGGAACCTGGATGAAAGGCTCGGTGTTCATCTGGGTTGACAAGGTACTTTACAGAGAATTGAGAAAGTGTAAACTAGCCCATAGGTTAAAGCGTCTGCCTCCAATGCAGGAGACCCGGGTTCGATCCCAGGATCAGGAAGATCCCCTGGAGAAGGAAATGGCAACCCACTCCAGTATTCTTGCTTGGAGAATCTTGAGGAGCCTGGTGGGCTGCAGTCCATGGGGTCACAAAGAGTCGGACAGGACTGAGTGACGTTACTTACTTAAACCATAATCCTATGCACAAAACTTACTGCAACTCTGGCCAGAATGCATGGGGTGGGGGTCGGGGGAACTCCTCAAATGACTAAGATTAAATTTTCCACTAGTTGAGAAGAATAAAAACTCAAAACAGAAATTCAAGTTTTTGTCGGTTTTGTTTTGTCTTTTGATATACTTGTCACCTTGCTTATTTAACTTATATGCAGAGTACATCATGGGAAGTGCTGGGCTGGATGAAACACAATCTGGAATCAGGATTGCAGGGAGAAATAGCAATAACCTCAGATATGCAGAGGACACCACGCTTATGGCAGGAAGTGAAGAGGAACTAAAGAGCCTCCTGAAAAAGTGAAAAAGCCGGCTTATAACTCAACGTTCAGAAAACTAAGATCATGGCATCTGGTCCCAACATTTCATGGCAAATAGATGGGGAAACAATGGAAACAGTGACAGACTTTATTTTCTTGGGCTCCAAATCACTGCAGATGGTGACTTCAGCCTTGAAATTAAAAGACACGTGCTCCTTAGAAAAATAGCTATGACAAACCTAGACAGCATATTAAAAAAGCAGAGACATTACCTTACCAACAAAGGTCCATATAGTCAAGTGAAGTGAAGTGAAGTGAAGCCGCTCAGTCGTGTCTGACTCTTTGCTACCCCATGGACGGTAGCCTACCAGGCTCCGCAGTCCATGGGATTTTCCAGGCAAGAATACTGGAGTGGGCTGCCATTTCCTTCTCCATATAGTCAAAGCTATGGGTTTTCCAGTAGTCATGTATAGATGTGAGAGCTGGACTATAAAGAAAGCTGAGTGCCAAAGAATTGATGTTTTTGAACTGTAGTGTTGGAGAAGACTCTTGAGAGTCCCTTGGACAGCAAGGATGTCAAACCAGTTGATCCTAAAGGAAATCAGTCCTGAATACTCACTGGAAGGACTGATGCTGAAGCTCCAATACTTTGGCCACCTGATGTGAAGAACTGACTCACTGGAAAAGACCTTGACGCTGGGAAAGATTGAAGGCAGTTGGAGAAGGGGACGACAGAGGATAAGATGGTTGGATGGCATCACTGACTCAATGAACATGAGTTTGAGCAAATTCCAGGTGTTGGTAATGGACAGGGAAGCCTGGTGTGTGACAGTCCATGGGGTCGCAAAGAGTAGGACACAACTGAGTGACTGAACTGAAAGATTAGGGCTTCCCTGGTGGCTCAGATGGTAAAGAATCTGCCCGCAATGTGGGAGACTTGGGTTTGATCCCTGGGTCAGGATGATTCCCTGGAGAAGAGAATGACTACCCACTCTAGTATTCTTGCCTGGAGAATTCCATGGACAGAGGCACAACGGAGTGATGAACACTTTCACTTCCACAATTCACACCTGGGATTCATACCTGCTGTATTTGCATGGTTTCATTTCCATTTTGAAACAATCCTATGTAGGAGGAATTATTTTTCTTTTCTAGTTTACAGTTGAGAAAATTGGTGCCCAGAGAGGTAAGTTGCTTGCCTAAAGGTATAACTGGTTCAAAATTATGTTCTTAATCTCTGCAAGCTTTCAGTCTTGTTAATTTTATATTGTTAGTTTTGAGTTATTATTTTGCTTTCCATGGTTCCCTGTATACAATGAAACAAGAAGCTAAAAAAAATAAAGCCTTTTACAAAATCATGACTTTGATCACTGGATATTTTTGCATTGACCTGATGCTTCCACCAAAAAAAAAAAAAAATGAAAGAATGAATAAAGATCCAACTCATGACAAAAGGTCTGATCCCTCATTTCCTTTTGAAGCAGGGAAGCAACTAAGCAATGCAAATATGCAAATGTGCAGAGTTGTGTGAGGGCTGCCTCTGGGGATATGCTGCCAGCTTTGCTGTTTAGCAACTGTGTGACCGACCATTTTAATTCCTCTGTCTATCCTTAGATTTTTATAAGCTTTAAGAAGATGATCACAACAGTAGCCTCTGCTTCATAAGACAGTTTGAGAATTAAATGAGTGAACCTATGTCAGGCGCACAGAGGCAAGGGCTTTAAGGTGAATGCTAGGTTTTAACACTGACAATACTGCACATCATTTTCTCTCATAACCAGTAAATAAACGAAGAACTCTCTAGGCCTTACATAAATCACATTTTGTCCCCATTTATCTCAAAGAGACTGGCATAAATGGCCCAGGAAAATTAAGGAAATTTCAATTACCCTAATAACTTCTAATTTTATAATCATGAAGATCCCAATTAAACGGTATAATCCAAGAGAAAACTCACTGTTTTGAAAATACTGGATGAATAAATTAATTCTAGGTGATATGCCAGGTGAGTGCCAAACTGACACTGTAAGAGCTGAAGGACATTCTGGCAGCCTGATTCTTAAAGCAAATCATCACCACAGACCTGGACCCTGGTTCTATCAGTTAAGGTCTCTGTCAATGGGGCATTTTCAAAAAGGGTATGCAAGAAACAACTCAGGCATGATGGCAGAGATTCACAGAATGTGTTAGTCTCTATGGTTAGTTGACTTAGCATAATTGAGGCAATAAACGTTAGCTCAGAATTCCATCTTGATCATGAGCTGGATTTTTTGGATGACCAACCTGATCGGGGTGTGGAAAATAATTCTTTGGAAAAGAAGTCCACTCAGTTATGGCCTAAGAGAAAAGCATGGGAGAACTCAGGCACAAAATTTTATCACTCATTTCTAAGAGAATTTGTTGCTTTTATACCCTGCTGTGTATTGTTTCTCATGCAACCTTTTATCAAGTAAAGAATGCTAATGAGACATGTTTATCCTAGGAGGAACGACATTATGGCAAAAGTAATGTGAAGATGAATTCTATCCTCTTGACACACCCACACATAAATTCTGTTTGCTAATGCTTATTAGTGTTTAAAATGTATCAGGAATTTGGAATACTTATCTTCGATTTATTTCTAAAGAATCCTAAAATGTACACTATTAAGCTGTTGCCTAGAGGAAGAAACTGAGGCACAGATATTTCAAGTAGATTGTACAAGACTAAACATTAAAGGAGAAATTTTTCAACCAAGGTTTTCTGAAGTCCAAGATGATATACTCTTAATACCCATACTGAACTCTTGGTGGTGGTGGGGTTGTTGGGAGGGGGAATGTTTTTGATATGCAGCTGTTAGATTTAGGACTCTATGGATTTTTTAAATC
Source organism: Aepyceros melampus (assembly GCA_006408695.1). Taxonomy (NCBI): domain Eukaryota; kingdom Metazoa; phylum Chordata; class Mammalia; order Artiodactyla; family Bovidae; genus Aepyceros; species Aepyceros melampus. The sequence goes on from SJXQ01010508.1 coordinate 258,052, forward strand.
TTTTTGTATTTTTCTGGTATTGGGGTTGAAATTACACAAAAAATATTAATGATTATCAGTTTCCATCTGGTTCCTGGGTTACCTTTAAATGGACTCTGAAATGGCAAAGTGGCTGGTTACATTTAAGACTGACCAAACTGCCTCGCATTCTTTAACCAGGTTATGAATTTTATATAGACATGCAAGGGACTCTCTAAGCTATTTCATTTTTCACAGAAATAAGTGAAAGAAAATTACCCTTCATCAGAAACCAGTGCAGTTTTCCCAAGACAAATCTGTGACCTGTATCTGTGGGTGAAGACCTTCTGGATTTTTACCATAGCAACATCTCACTACCTTCAAAATATTTTGCCCAAATGATCAACCAGAGCTTAAAGACCAAAGTTTCCTTCCTGCCAATGAGCTTGCTGGGAACAGAGTATCATTGTTGACACTCCAAGGTGTAAGTACCCTTATAAAGGATGACTTAATTAGATATCTGAAATGAACACTTTTCTATATCATTTGTTCAATGAAGAAGAGCTTCCAAAGAAAAATGATGATGCCCCTTTATGCTTATTAAAGGCTTTGAAGAGTGGCAGACTGAACAAGAAAACGATGTCCAAAAGAAACCAGCACCATGGGCTATTTGTGACATGGGTAGATAAAGGGAAAACAGAAGAGAGACTGCTGGATTTCTAAAGTAAAGGACACGTAAATTTTAATGCAAGCATCCTATGACTGACTATGGCTACAGTGATAGCTGCAATTTGATAGTTTGAGCAAATACTGTTCCACGTAGATTCTTTGGGTTTCAATGAGCAACACACAGAACTCTGGACATCTTGATCATCAAATGTGATGGACTTTCTTTTAGCACTCATTAGTGAGTCACCCTTTTCCTTATTTTCCATTCATTATGAATTTCTGAAATGGAAACTTTCTTTCTATTGCTCCATGACTGGCTGCATGAAATTGCAGCACCCTCTGTGAGATTGAAGGATCACGTGGTTATCTAGCAGCTGTGCCTTGTTCAAAATATCAGCACGAATTAACATGTATATTATCTTTGCAGAGTGAGGGCTCAAACACTTTGCCTCCCCTGCAAGGTTGACACTGTTCTAACAAATGTTTGAAATTAGACAAGTGTCCTTTTTCCCTAACAGAATATGGAAAATTCACAAATTCTAGTATATGTGCACATAAACATTTCACCACTTCCCAAATATACAAGTGCGAAATAGCTGTCATAAATATAAATGTTCATAGCTGTACACAAGATGGGGTCAACCACATTACAGCAGCATGCCTTCTTGCATTTTATCACAACACTAAAATATGCAATTTCTTCCCCTGACAAAGCACTGTTGAGCCACAATGTGGTCTGAGCAATTATCGCCCTGGAGGAAACACACAATGACTCCAGTGAACAGGAATAGCTGTTTAAACAGCTGGACTCTACTAGTTCACTATCAGAGCCAAGGGGTCTAATTCATCACCTGGCTTCCATTTTAGAGAATTCCATTCACCTGAGAAGGAAGGCAGTCAGGGGACCAAACAAGAAATCATATTAAGTACAATGAAAAGCTGACTAGAGATAGAGGTGACTACAGTGGAACAATAGATGTTCATGAAGAGATGAGGCATATGTTAGGTTGTACTATTGTCTTACCATGCTTATTTTGTTACAACATTTTACTATCTACTTTTAATCATTCAAATATCAAGATTTAAGGATAGAGAGAAGCAGTGCTTAGCAGGAAATTGGATTGAATTGCAATGTCCATTTAATGAGGAAACAATATAAAATGCTCCCCAGGTGACTCAGTGGTAAAGACTCTGCCTAACAGTGTAGGAGCCAAAGGAGCCATGGGTTTGGTCTTTGGGTCTGGAAAATCCCCTGGAGGAAGAAAAGGCAACTCACTCCAGTATCCTTGCCTGGGATAATCCCATGGACAGAGGAGCCTGGCGGGCTACAGTTTGTGGGGTTGTAAGGAGTCAGACACAACTGAGTGCACGCACGCACGCACACACACACACACACACGTGATATACAAATACTTCCAAGTTCTTCCTGTAGGACTTCTTCACATTCATAATCATTAGCTTGCGTTGCACCCTAACTACATTTGTCAAAGCCTCTCATTTTTTAAAACTCCCACTGTTTGGGGTTTCATAATGAAACAGATAAATACCCACCACAGGAGAAAAGGAAGAAGCAGAAATCAGTATATAGAGCATCACTACACTCTCCAGTCCCCTAAAAATAAGAAGACTTTCACCATTTTCCAAAAGCAGTATCTTTATAAAATGGTTCAACGACTGATGGATGTTCGTCTCAGAGGGATGCCCTCTGACATCTGTTTTATATTATAACAAACAAGGAGTGAGGATTTGCTAGATTGGGGAAATGACTTCAGGTGAAAGTAAACACTTAATAACATAACAGCTGACCATGACAATAAATATTACAGAAAAGATGATACAGAAAGAAATGAAAATTTCAGAGAGTGAGTAATCAACATACACCAGAAGAAAGCCAGTGTGCCATTGCTATCTTTCAAAAGGCACCCACAGTTCATCATTGTTTCCATTTATTAATTCTAATTTAATTCTAATTATTTAGAAAGTTTATTCTTTTAAAAATTACCTTCGCTGTTTCATAATGCATACCTTTTTGCCATCATTTAAAATTAATTAATACCTTTACCTTCCATCAGATGATGCCAAGTCCTTAGGTAACCAAGACCTCCTATCACCTCTTTCCAACCAATGTGCTAATTCTGTCATTTTCTTACTCTCTCCACTTCATGAATTAGAGATTAGTACTAGTTTTTGTTAAAGCAATGTTTCATTAATTTAGCCAATATTTACACATATCTGTATTCACACTATTCTTAAAGTTCAGACCATATGATGGTGATGAAAATCCTTCCATCTGAAGCACCTCCTTCAGACTTTCCCCTAGTGAGTAGAAATTCTCTCATTTGGTTGTTTAAAAGGTCTTCATTTGACCTAATGCCAGCAAGACAGGTTTCATGGATAATTATGGGTACATAATGATTCTTTCTCAGTAGACTGAAGGCACAGTTTCATTGTCTTCTTGTATACATTATTGTATGGAAAAGTTTAACACCACTTCAAGCTGGTTTTAGAAAAGGCAGAGGAACAAGAGATCAAATTGCCAACATCTGCTGGATCATTTAAAAAGCAAGAGTTCCAGAAAAAATCTATTTCTGCTTTATTGACTATGTCAAAGCCTTTGACTGTGTGGATCACAATAAACTGTGGAAAATTCTGAAATAGATGGGCATACCAGACCACCTGACCTGCCTCTTGAGAAATCTGTATGCAGGTCAGGAAGCAACAGTTAGAACTGGACATGGAACAACAGACTGGTTCCAAATAGGAAAAGGAGTACGTCAAGGCTGTATATTGTCACCCTGCTTATTTAACTTATATGCAGAATACATCATGAGAAAAGCCAGGCTGGAAGAAGCACAAGCTGGAATCAAGATTGCTGGGAGAAATATCAATCACCACAGATATGCAGATGATACCACCCTTATGGCAGAAAATGAAGAGGAACTAAAACGCTTCTTGATGAAAGTGAAAGAGGAGAGTGAAAAAGTTGGCTTAAAGCTCAA
>SJXQ01010508.1:261900-317243 GCA_006408695.1 Aepyceros melampus
AAAATCACTGCAAATGTGATTGTAGCCATGAAGTTAAAAGACTCTTACTCCTTGGAAGGAAAGTTATGACCAACCTAGGTAGCATATTAAAAAGCAGAGACATTATTTTGCCAACAAATGTCCATCTAGTCAAGGTTATGGTTTTTACAGTAGTCATGTATGGATGTGAGAGTTGGACTGTGAAGAAGGCTGAGGGCAGAAGAATTGATGCTTTTGAAGTATGGTGCTGGAGAAGACTCTTGAGAGTCCCTTGGACTGCAAGGAGATCCAACCAGTCCATCCTAAAGATCAGTCCTGGGTGCTCACTGGAAGGACTGATGCTAAAGCTGAAACTCCAATACTTTGGCTACCTCATGGGAAGAGTTGACTCATTGGAAAAGACCCTGATGCTGGGAGGGATTGGGGGCAGGAGGAAAAGGGGATAACAGAGGATGATATGGCTGGATGGCATCACCAACTTGATGAACGTGAGTTTGAGTGAACTCCGGGAGTTGGTGGTGGACAGGGAGGCCTGGCATGCTGCAGTTCATGGGGTCACAAAGAGTTGGACACGACTGAGCGACTGAACTGAACTGCAGTTATTACTATTTTTAGATCATATGATTTTTTTTCCGGAGGTTTGTAACAGCTTCTCTTTGTACTTAGATTCTATAGGTTTACTATGACATCAGTTCAAATATATATTTATTAACATTGGAATTCTTTAGAATAGTGGATTTTAGGATCAGAGTATTTCAAAAATTCTATTAAAAGTATTTCAAAAATTCTATTAAAAGTTTATTCATTTCCCCCCATTAGTGTCTTTAAAACTCTCATACAATCATAGGAGCCTTTCACTTGATCCTGATTCTCTTTTCATCTTCCTTTCCTATTTTTCATCCTGTATCTCTAGACTTCATTTTGTATTATTACTTTGAAACAATATTCCTGGACACCATTTCATATCTTTACCTTTGTCTCAGTTCAGTTCAGTCACGCAGTCATGTCCGACTCTTTGTGACCCCATGAATCACAGCATGCCAGGCTTCCCTGTCCACCACCAACTCCCGGAGTTCACCCAGACCCACGCCCATGGAGTCAGTGATGCCATCCAGCCATCTCATCCTCTGTCGTCCCCTTCTCCTCCTGCCCCCAATCCCTCCCAGCATCAGAGTCTTTTCCAATGAGTCAATGCTTCGCATGAGGTGGCCAAAGTATTGGAGTTCCAGCTTCAACATCATTCTCTCCAAAGAAATCACAGGCCGATCTCCTTCAGAATGGACTGGTTGGATCTCCTTGCAGTCCAAGGGACTCTCAAGAGTCTTCTCCAACACCACAGTTCAAAACCATCAATTCTTCAGCACTCAGTCTTCTTTACAGTCCAACTCTCACATCCATACATGACCACTGGGAAAACCATAGCCTTGACTAGACAGACCTTAGTTGGCAAAGTAATATCTCTGCTTTTGAATATGCTGTCTAGGTTGGTCATAGCTTTTCTTCCAAGGAGTAAGCGTCTTTTAATTTCATGGCTGCAATCACCATCTGCAGTGATTTTGGAGCCCAAACAAATAAAGTCTGACACTGTTTCCCCGTCTATTTCCCATGAAGTGATGGGACTGGATGCCATGATCTTCGTTTTTTGAATGTTGAGCTTTAAGCCAACTTTTTCACTCTCCTCTTTCACTTTCATCAAGAGACTCTTTAGTTCCTCTTCACTTTCTGCCATAAGGGTGGTGTCATCTGCATATCTGAGGTTATTGATATTTCTCCCGGCAATCTTGATTCCAGCTTGTGTTTCTTCCAGTCCAGTGTTTCTCATGATGTACTCTGCATATAAGTTAAATAAGCAGGGTGACAATATACAACCTTGATCTACTCCTTTTCCTATTTGGAACCAGTCTGTTGTTCCATGTCCAGTTCTAACTGTTGCTTCCTGACCTGCACATAGGTTTCTCAAGAGTCAGGTCAGGTGATCTGGTATTCCCATCTCTCTCAGAATTTTCCACAGTTTATTGTGATCCACACAGTCAAAGGCTTTGGCATAGTCAATAAAGCAGAAATAGATGTTTTTCTGGAACTCTCTTGCTTTTTCCATGATCCAACCTGCTGTAATTCATTATTACAGTTTAAATCCCAATTATTATATTTAAATTTACCTCTTTTGGTCTGCTTGGTTGTACTTTATAGTTTCCTCTCTCTTGTTAAAAAAGTCAAAACAGGGCTTCCCTGGGGACTCAGTGATGAAGAATCCTCCTGGCAATGCAGAAGACACAGGTTCAGTTCCTGGTCTGCTGCTGCTGCTGCTAAGTCGCTTCAGTCGTGTCCGACTCTGTGCGACCCCATAGACGGCAGCCCACCAGGCTCCCCCGTCCCTGGGATTCTCCAGGCAAGAACACTGGAGTGGGTTGTCATTTCCTTCTCCAACGCATGAAAGTGAACAGTGAAAGTGAAGTCGCTCAGTCGTGTCCGACTCTTCGCGACCCCATGGACTGCAGCCTACCAGGCTCCTCTGTCCATGGGATTTTCCAGACAAGAGGACTGGAGTGGGCTGCGGAAGATCCCAAATGCCACAGCACAACCAAGCCCATGCGCCACAGCTATTGAGCCTGTGCTCTAGAGCCCAAGGGCCACAGCCACTGAAGCCAGCACAGCAAGGAGCCTGCGCACTGCAAGCAGAGAGCAGCCCCTGCTCTTTGCGACTGAAGGCCCTCAGGCAGTCACGAAGACCCAGCACAGCCAAAAATAACATTTGAAAAGTCAATATCCATTTCACATTTTGTTATTGCCAGTATCTGAAGTCTCTATCAATCTGCTTCTCTTGTTTGTTCCTGTACATTTTCACTTATGTTATTTTGCTTACTTGGTGTTTTCTGTAAACTGTCTATTCCTTTAAGGGGATCTATAGAAATTCTATGAAACCTGGATAAAGCTGGATTTCTACAGAAGGAGCTGTATGTTTTATTCTTGTTGACTGGCCGGGACACCAAACCAAGGATACATTTAAATTACATTTTCCCCTGAGAATTCACTCCCCTCTTCAAGTAGGCCATGTAATTTGGATTTGAAAGTGACATGAAGCTTTGTGTGATCCCAATTCTCAGCCACACAAAGTTTGTGGTTTTGATTCTCAAAGTGCACCTGTTTCCCTTTTCCTACTTCAAGACTGAGATAGGAAGCTTCTTTGTTATCGCGGGCTACGAAACAGGCCTTGGCTCCCCTTCACTGTCATAGAGCAAAGCGGTCTTTTGGGTTTTCAGCTTTTTGTTGAGATCTCATATTACTTCCTCTACGTCTGGACAGCTCTAGGTCTTAACTCCTATGCTCTGTGCCTCATGCAGACTTTAGAGACCCCAGGTCATGATTTTCTGTATAAACCTGCAGGATGAAAGCAATCTTGGTGTTCATGCAACTCCCATTCTTACAAATTCCATTTTATTTCAATACACTTCACTTCGTTTGTGTGACTACATGTGCATTGTATCAGCAGTGCATTTCAACAAATATTTAGAAATATTTCTATCTAGCATCTTATTGTATGAATAAGAAGAGTTGTTCAGGATATCAAGCCAATCATACTAGCGAAAAATGGAAACCTCATCCCATCTCCTTAGTGAGAAGACCTGGACTATGGATAGACATGCGTAAAACATTTGCTTTAATGATTCATTGCAATGGTGCTTCTATATCTAACCCCACATCTCTCCTAAAAAGAGTCTTGTGCCACCAGCAGCCTCTTCTATCTTGAGTTTCAAGAACATCCTTTGATTCTTTGTAATGACCTCTACATTGCAAAATCCATTTACTTTGAAAGAGGAAAGAGCAGATGCTTCAGTGTCAAGCAAACCTCATCTCCTGGCACTATTGCTTCTTGTTTGAAACATTTTTCTCAGATTAGACTCATCCATTTAGAGAGGTGTTGTAGCCACGCAATAGATACTCAAACACAGTAGTAACTGTGTATCAGTGGGCTTGGCCATTTTACCTTCTGTTCTCCACAATATCCTGCCTTAATAACTAGACCACCACCCCTTCACTATCTGCTGAAGTTTAGAACCTGAGTTTGCACCTCTTCTTCTCATCAGAACATTTAATCAATTTGCCTGTTATTCATACTTCATTTTCTAATACATGCACATAGAATAGGATGCTTTGCAGGGAGAGTTATGCTCTGAGGTTATATAATGTCTAGCACGGGGTAGATTTCCTTTCATTTTTCCCTTTCCTTGTGCAATGTTGCCACATTGATCTTAGATCACAAGCCCATATAACAAGGAACATACCTTGAAAAGACAAGCAATGTATTGTAAGTTAAGATTTGGTTGTGCTTATTAGATGTTCAGCGGAATTATGCTGGAATATCTAAAATCTAGTATCACCTCTCAATCTACTGTGAACAAAAGGCACATATAAAATTATAGATAGAAAGATGTTTATATACTATTGTTGTTGTTGTTTAGCCGTGTCCAACTCTTTTGCAGCCACATGGACTGTAGCCTTCCAGGCTCCTCTGTCTATGGGATTTCCCAGGCAAGAATACTCGAATGAGTTGCCATTTCCTTCTCCAGGGGATCCTCCCAACCCAAGGATCAAACTGGTGTCTCTTGCATTGGAAAGTGGATTCTTTACTATTGAGCCACTAGGTTAGGCCACTTTATATTCAATTAATAATAAATGTACAACAGGGACTAAGTATCTGTGATGGCGTTTGAGGTATAAATGCATGCTTTAAAAGAAACAAAATCCTCAGTGCTTATAGGTAATAAGCATAATTACTTAACATACCTTTGAAATTACTGTATGAACAAAGTACTTTAAAAAGCACAAGTCATTTAAAAAATACAGATGTACTAATTAACTGCTTAATAGTAGACATTCATGGACAAGAACTGGTCTAAATGAGCTCTGCCCAAGTACCAAGATGTGGAAAGGAAAGTGGTAAAGTGAAAGTTGCTCAGTCGTGTCCCATGGAATTCTCCAGGCCAGAGTACTGGGGTGGGTAGCTATTCCCTTCTCCAGGGGATCTTCCCAACCCAGGGATCGAATCCAGGTCTCCCACATTGCAGGTGGATTCTTTACCAGCTGAGCCACCAGGGAAGCCCAAGAATACTGGAGTGGGTAGCATATCCCTTCTCTAGAAGATCTTCCTGGCCCGGGAATCAAACCAGGGTCTCCTGCATTGCAGGTGGATTCTTTAACTTTGAGCTACCAGGGATTAAAATGTGGAAGTCAATTCAAAATCATTTTTCTGATCACTCCATTTTAAAGATGAAGAAACTGGGGTCAAGAGAAGATTGATGGAAAAATGAAACTTAAAGCCTAACCTGTCATTTTGAGCACCAAAATACTAAGGGAAAAAAATCTCCCTCTTGGAATTTTGTGAACATAATGGTCAAGGAACTAAAATGTATTCTGGAGTTCATCCTTTTTTTTTTCCCCCTCTTACATATGTTCACAGAAAATTCTTCATCATTCTAATGAAGCAAAGGCTATATTTTAAAAAATGAGTAGTATCATAAAAAGAATTAATCTTTGTTAAAATGTTCTGTACATTAATTATGTCAATAACACTTTACACTTCTTGAATTTACCTTAGAAGAGTTTTCCTACTTTTCATTCAATAAAATTATTATGGTAATTCCTTATTTTAAAGATGCATGCATTATAGGAAAGGAAAACTGATGTGATAAAATTCAGTCTGTTGAATCCATACAAAACATAGTTATGCGAGTTTCCCATTAACTTGTAATTTAACCCACAAGGGGGAAAGGAACAGCTAGTGCATCACACAAATGTACATTTCAGAATCTACCCTCAGGCAGTCTTGTAGTTAAAAGTAGGAGAAACAGCCTACTTTTGCTTCTCTTACAGAAAGAACAGCCGTCATCCACTCACCTTCCACAAGCCTTCAGGAGAAGCCTCCCTTTACATGAGTACAGCCCCAAGTGTTTCCATATCTTGAACTAGCAATCATACATATCTGAGCACTTGCTCACTCAAATTATTTTTAGTAATAGAACAAAATGAAATTCTTTACTTTATGAGGTTGAATATAAGTTGTGGCAAATAAGATAATTAAAATTACCTTTTAAATTCATTATCATCTCTGGCTGTTAGTTAAAATCTTTCAGATTGTTTTCAGAGAAAAAAATAAAAACATTTTAATGTCTAAGCACAATCGTACAAACACAAACAGAATTCTGAAACTTCATATTCCTCAAAAGAAAAATCATGTGAGGTGGAAGAAGTACCAGATATTTTAGAGGATGAACAGATAAACCTCTCAAGCAAATTTTGACTCTTCACTATGTCACTGATAACTGCTCATGCTGATGCATCATTTTGCACCTATGGTAGGTAGAACAGAATAATGTCTTCCAAAAATGTCCATGCCCCAATCCTTGGAATCTATGAATATACTGCCTTTTATCACAAAAGAAGATTTGCAGATATAATTAACATTAAGGACCTCAAGATGGGGAGATTACTCTGGATTCTAGCAGATTCAGTCTAATCACATGAGTCTCTAAAAGTGGAAAAACCTTACCCATTTGAGGTCAGAGAGAGGTGGCAGAATGAGACGATGGCACAGAGAAATGATGGCATGCCAAGACACTCCTGTTGATTCTGAAATGTAAAGCTATGTGCAAAGATCCCAGAGAGGCCTTTAGAAGCTGGCAAAGGCAAAGAAACGGACTGTTCCCCTAATCCTCCAGAAAGAAACAGCCCTACCAAAACTGGATTTTAGGTCACTGAAATCCCAGCTGAACTTCTGATCTAACCTACTATAAGATAACAAACCTTGTTGTCTTAAATCAGTAAGTTTGTGACAGTTGGTTACAGCAACAATAGAAAAAAATGTTTCCCCAGAACAATCTTGTGAGAAGGGAGAAAAGAATGTCTTTTACAGTTGAGAAAACCAGTGCTCAGAGAGAATTTCCTCTGCCAAAGAGTAAGCATGTAAGGTCCTGACTCCTAAATCCAGATCCACAGCACTGCCCCACAAAGGGATCCCTTTATGGAAGAAGTGTTGAGGCCACGATGACTAGGTTGAATGACTCTAAGAACATCAGCTCATAAAGACAACAAGGCTGTGAAACACAGAGATGGGGGCTAGTGAATTATAGATGGTAGAAGCAGGCAGGGCCCAGTCTCAGCAGTGTGGAAAATCATCCTGCTTTGGAGGAGCACCTGGAGGAGATCTAGTGTCCCTGGTCCTTGAGAAATGGGGGCAGGGGAGGGATAGGTGATGCTGGTATGTGTCGACTGGGTGACACCAAATACCACGGTGAACATATATGCTGTATTCAACAGACAACAGACAGGCATCAGTGGCTTTCAAACGAGAACGTGCCTTCTTAAACATGCATTAAAATGATGGGCCTAGCGGCACTGTGGAACAAGAAATGCAGTAGAACAGACTATAGCTAAGAGGCTCCAAAATAATGGAAGCCTATTTCACTGGCCCCAATGAACTGCAATGAAAACTGAGACTATGACTCAAATAGAGGAATGGCAGTTTTTAGATACAAAAAATACAACAAAATGGTTTCAGGAGGAATGCTGAATGCAGGATGCAGTGGAGAAATGACATTCCATAATCTGAGATCTTTACCATTATTTTGTGAGCATTTACCAGGTACTCTTTTAAGCAGATTTTATAAGTTCTATCGGTAAATAACATTCCATTAAGCGCTACGTGTTGGACTCTGTGTTAAGTAAATGTATTATCTCACATTCACCTCAGGACAAATTTATGAGAGAGGTACTCCTCCTATGTCTCTTTCACAAATATTGACCGAGGAGCAGTAACGATACAAAGCATGCTCATGATTATGAAACTAGTAAAGAACAAAGACTGGACTCACACTCAGCTCTACCTGAGTGGAAAGTCCCAACCATAAAACTGCAAACATAGTCTTCTAACTCTTGATGCAATGTTGCATTACATTTTAGTAAAGCTTCCAATTTCAGGGGAAGTTCATTTTTTTCTGAATATCTATTAATGAAGTATCAAAATAATTTTTACCCTGGTTAATCTTGCAACTGGGGCAGAAAACAAATTTAAGCTGGAGAATAATAAAAATTCCTTCATTTTTAACAAATGAAAACAGCCTAGTGACAGTAGCTAAACTGCATGATTGGAAGCTAATGAAACCATAAATATATATATACCACTCTTGTGAATTCTAAATTCTGTTCTAAATTAAGTCAAAACACTAAAATTATAGAGATGGCATAAATTGCCAAGTTTTATTTCTCCCAGAGTGAGACTCTTTAAATATTACTAAGCTGCTTAGTATCTTTTCAATCAAAGAACTTTTACAATACATTGAAGTGATAAAAAGGGATGTGAAAGAGTTAAACTAATAAACCACATGGATTAAGAGTCGCTCAGAATACTATCAGGTTTGAAAGCTAAGGAGAACATACTTAGATGAACAAAAAAAGAAAGAAAGAAAATGTCACTAGAATTCACCAAGAGCAGACATCTGAGAAATAGCATGAGACGTTTCCACAGTGAAAATACCTAGCTTCAGTTCAGTTCAGTTCAGTCGCTCAGTCGTGTCCGACTCTTTGTGACCCCATGAATCGCAGCACACCAGGCCTCCCTGTCCATCACCAACTCCCGGAGTTCACTCAGATTCATGTCCATCGAGTCCGTGATGCCGTTCAGCCATCTCACCCTCTGTCGTCCCCTTCTCCTCCTGTCCCCAATCCCTCCCAGCATCAGAGTCTTTTCCAATGAGTCAACTCTTCGCATGAGGTGGCCAAAGTACTGGAGTTTCAGCTTCAGCGTCATTCCTTCCAAAGAAATCCCAGAGCTGATCTCCTTCAGAATGGACTGGTTGGATCTCCTTGCAGTCCAAGGGACTCTCAAGAGTCTTCTCCAACACCACAGTTCAAAACCATCAATTCTTCAGCGCTCAGCCTTCTTCACAGTCCAACTCTCACATCCATACATGACCACAGGAAAAACCATAGCCTTGACTAGACGGACCTTAGTCGGCAAACTAATGTCTCTGCTTTTGAATATGCTATCTAGGCTGATCATAACTTTTCTTCCAAGGAGTAAGTATCTTTTAATTTCAAGGCTGCAGTCACCATCTGCAGTGATTTTGGAGCCCAAAAAAATAAAGTCTGACACTGTTTCCACTGTTTTCCCATCTCTTTCCCATGAAGTGATGGGACTGGATGCCATGATCTTCGTTTTCTGAATGTTGAGCTTTAAGCCAACTTTTTCACTCTCCTCTTTCACTTTCATCAAGAGGCTTTTTAGTTCCTGTTTGCTTTCTGCCATAAGGGTGTGTCATCTGGATATCTGAGGTTATTGATATTTCTCCCAGCAATCTTGATTCCAGCTTGTGTTTCTTCCAGTCTGTGAAAATACTTAGCTTATCTCTGTCTAATTAATGCACCAAAGAAGTACAACTTTAATTAAAATATATTTTGAGCATGGAGCAAACATGTAGCAGGAATGGATAGAGAATAGTTAAGTTGTAGATTTTTAAAATACCAAGCAGTTCTATTTTTTAATTTTTTGAGGATCCTCTATGCTGCTTTCCGTGTTGACTATACCAATTTACATCCCTACCAACAGGTGAGGTGATATCTTGTGATTTTGATTTGCATTCCTTTGATAAATGGTAATAATTAATGATGTTAAACACACTTTCATATACCTGCTGGATATTTTGCATGTCTTCTTTGGAGAACTGTCTATTCAGCTTTTGCCTATTTTAAAAATAAAATTATTTGTCTTTATTAGGTTATAGGATTTTCTTATATATTTTTTATGTACTAAACCACATGGCCTGCAATTACTTTCTTCCATTCCATATGCTGACTTTTCATTTTATTGAGGATTTCCTTCATTGGGCAGAAACTTTTTATTTTGATATGGTCCTAATTTTCTTTTTTTTTGCTTTTGTTATCTGTTCTATTAAGTGTCATATACAAGAAAGTATTGCTAAGATTAATTCCAAGGAGTTTTTCTCCTAAAGTGTTTTAGTTTCAAGCTCTTGCATTCAAATATTTAATCCACTTTGAATTGAATTTTGTGTATGTTGTAAAATAAGCTTTCCAATTTTGTTCTTTGACATGTGGGTATACAGTTTTCTGAGTACCATTTACTAGAGAGACTATCTCTACTGTGTGTTCTTGGCACTCTTAAAGAAGATTCAGTTCAGTTCATTTCAGTTGCTCAGTCATGTCCGACTCTTTGTGACCCCATGAATCGCAGCACGCCAGGCCTCCCTGTCCATCACCAAATCTCGGAGTTCACTCAGACTCACGTCCATCAAGTCAGTCATGCCATCCAGCCATCTCACCCCTTCTCTTCCTGCCCCCAATCCCTCCCAGCATCAGGGTCTTTTCCAATGAGTCAACTCTTCGCATGAGGTGGCCAAAGTACTGGAGTTTCAGCTTTAGCATCATTCCTTCCAAAGAAATCCCAGGGCTGATCTCCTTCAGAATGGACTGGTTGGATCTCCTTGCAGTCCAAGGGACTCTCAAGAGTCTTCTCCAACACTACAGTTCAAAAGCATCAATTCTTTGGCACTCAGCCTTCTTCACAGTCCAACTCACATGACCACAGGAAAAAACCATAGCCTTGACTAGACGGACCTGTGTTGGCACAGTAATGTCTCTGCTTTTGAATATGCTATCTAGGTTGGTCATATCTTTTCTTCCAAGGATTACTTGGTCACTAATACATGGGTTTATTTCTGGTTTCTGTAGTTTGCATCATGGGTCTGTATGCAATGTTTCTGGATATATATCCAAAAAACTAAAACCAAGAGCTCAAAGAGACATTTGTACTACTATGTTCACTGCAGCATTAATCACAACAGTTACGACCTGCTGCTTCTGCTGCTAAGTTGCTTCAGTTTTGTCCGACTCTGTGCAACCCCATAGACAGCAGCCCACCAGGCTCCCCACCCCTAGGATTCTTCAGGCAAGAAGACTGGAGTGGGTTGCCATTTCCTTCTCCAATGCATGACAGTGAAAAGTCAAAATGTAGTCGCTCAGTTGTGTCCGACTCCTAGCGACCCCATGGACTGCAGCCTTCCAGGCTCCTTCATCCATGGGATTCTCCAGGCAAGAGTACTGGAGTGGGGGTGCCATTGCCTTCTCCGAATTAAGACATGAAAGCCACCTAAATGTCTACGTACAGATGATAAACTAAATGTGATGTATATGAATAATGGAATATTTTCAGCCTTATAAAAGAAGACAATCTGGAGGACATCACTTTAAGTGAAATAAGCCAGACACAGCAGGACAAAGACTACATGATACCACTTATATGAGGAACCTAAAATGGTCAAACTCATCCATGCGGAGAGTGGACAGTGATTGTTAGGGGCTTGGCAGCAGGAAGGAAAGTAGAGAATATGAGTCAAAGGTTATAAAGTTTTAGTAATGAGTAAGTCCTAGAGATTTGCTGTATTGCATGAAGCCCATGGTTAACAATATTGTGCTAAACACTTAGATGTTTGCCTAGAGGGCAAATCTGATGTTAGGTAATCTCAAACACACACACAAAGTGAAAGTGAAGTCGTTTAGTCGTGTCCGACTCTTTGCGACCCCATGGACTGTAGCTCGCCAGACTCCTCCGTCCATGGGATTTTCCAGGCAAGAATACTGGAGTGGGCTGCCATTGCCTTCTCCAGGGGATCTTCCCGATCCAGGAATTGAACCCCGGTCTCCTGCAATGCAGGCAGATGCTTTATCCTTTGAGCCACAGACACACAAAATAATAAATAAAGATGATGGGAGAAAAGTTTTAGAGGCACTGGCTATTTTCATATTCCCACTACTGTAAATAACATGATATTGCTAATTCTCACAAAAGACATGAAAAAATGTTTTGTGAAGTGAATAATATTTTGGCACCAAAATCTGGCAAGTGATCATAAAATTCCCTGTACATAACTTGGTTACTGTGTGCACAAAGTCTGCACTAGAGAAGAAAAGCAATCACAGTCAAGCTAAAATTACTGAAAGATTCACCTTATCCAATAATCTAGGATTCTGTTCTTCAGTAGCAGAGTAATTATAGGAAAAGCCAAATCAATAATTGCTGAGAGTGTGATTGAAGGATTCATGGAGTTCTTCACACACAAACAAGTATTATAAAACAACTGCAACATTTACGGAAGGCCATGGTGCCAACAATCTTATTGATTTTAAGATCGATGCAGGTGACGCTCTCAATATCCAGACTGCCAAATTCCTCATATTTCTCAATTCCAACATCTTCCTCTCCAGTTTCTCCCCTTTACCTTCATTTCAGAACATATCCCACTTGTTTGCAAAGCCAGTTCTGTCCTTGAACCTCTTTCATCAAATTGCTCCTGGAACTCTGTCCTTTCTTCACTTTTTATCTTCTATTTCTCCTTCTCAGTTTTCCTTCTCATGTTTCCTAGTCTTTAGAAAAGCTTTCCATGAGGAAAAATACTATAACTTCCTCCACTGTAAGGTACCTTCCTTTGTAAAATCTATTTAATACTGTCTGTTAAGAAGCTCTACCGTAATAAACGTGAAAATGTACATAACAGATATAAGGAGATGTAGCCCCTGGTAGTGATGGAGCATTATAACTGTAGGAATAGGATTATTAATGATTTTTCTTTATATTTCTGAACTCTTTTTCAGCTTACATACTTTTATATTTCAAAACCTTCCTGTAATATTTTACCCTGTATTTGTCCGTGATCAAAATTTCAAAAAAATATCTATTCAGTAGCTTCCACATTCACTATTTGCCTGATACCCTTCAACCTACCTTTGCTTTGTTTCTTTTTTCTACTTAATTAAAATAGCTCTCATAAAGTCATCCAATGACATGAAAACCACGAGATATATTTAAAATTTTCCTTTATTCTTAATTTCTTGGCTTTGTTATAAGTAAATACTGTCATCTCCTTGAAATCTTTCCTCTCTCAGCTGTCTTACACATTCCCAGGCTTTCCTATTTTTCTATTTCTTGCTCCTTTTCCATTTCTTTTTGGCCCAACCATCTAGCTAGTCCTTGGATGCCAGAAATTGACAAGTACCACTGAACTTCTTTTCTCCATCTCTCTTTTTCCCTACTTTGTCATTCATTTTATTATATTCCCTAAGTTCAGCTCTCACCTCTTTGCAAATGACTGTTGAATGAGTCTCTGTGAACATGCTGGTTCCCTTGAGCTACATATATTCAATTGTACGCTGGACATATCTTACAGGTATCCTCGTGACACCTAGAAAACCCTACTACCCAGGAATTACATCATCTTTCTCCTCAATGCAACCTCTCTTTTGTGCTTCTTACCCTTATAATATCAACATTTTTTAGATAGTAATCAAGCTCAAAATATCAGGGTGATATTATTTTATTGCCCCATACATTGGGATATTTGCTATACCATCAGTCTAGCCCTGTAAGGATTAATGTACTTTAGGCACACTTTCCTAGTATTTTTATTTCCTTTCTTCACTCAATGTTTTTTTTTTTCTGCAGAAGAATCACTCCTATCTTGCCACTACTATATTCCACCAAAAAGCTGTCTACACACACACACACACACACACACACACACTATTACACATCTAGCCTTCTTGGTTTTAGTTCTTTCAGTTATGTTTTCTCTCATTAGAGTTTTATTTTTATTCTACTGTTCCCTTTCACAATAAAATAAAACAAAAAATAAATGCTTTATACATCTCTGCCTCTACTAACTAGTCACTCATTCCTTAACCGACTGTAATTTGTTCTGTTCTGGGATTGCAAATCATAGTATCCTTATTCTAGAAATTACTGACTGCCACAGCGAGTCTGAGCTTTCATAAGTCTCACCTTTCTCAGTTGTTCTGCAGTGTTTCGTATTGCCATTTACACCCAGTTCCCTAAATAGCATAGACTGGCCTCTACCATATGCATTTCTAAGCTGATTCTACTAGGCTAATATATCCTCCATATAGATTACTCTCTCCTGACTCATAATGTAGAAGTTATTAACATTTTAAAATTGTTTCTCTATAGTATCTCTCACATACGTTTCTAAGTTTTAATGCAAACACTTGTATATCATCCAAAATATCTCTCATTTCTCATTCTCAGAGATGTAGTCACAAGTACCTAACAGACACCTCTGTCTTAAATTCACAAAGGCAAAACCAATTTTAGGTTCTAGGTTAAACCCAGTAGCCAGTTGACTACTCATATCTATTATTCCATTGCCAATTCAAACATTTCTATTTTTCCAGTAGAAATTGTTGTCAAAAATACTCCATTTCCCTTTATCTCATTCACCTAACTTGTTGCCAAGCCCTAAGCACTCAACGTGTCTAATGTTCATTCCAAATGTTCCTCTTCTCTGCATTTTCAATGCTACAAACCTATTTTTCCTCATATCAGGAGAATCTTCTAAAGCACTCTCCTGGTAATGTTTATCTTTTACAGAAACCTTTAGTGTCTCCCCATTGTTTAACAAGTCAAAGACAGGTTGGTTTTTTTTTTTTTTTCTTGTCCTAAGATTCAGAATCTCTCAAAATCTTTGTATGGAGTTCTATTCAGCATCCTCTAGGTCGCCTTTTAAACTAATCCCATGCAACCTTGACTTTTAGAATGAGAGTTGCCTTTGACAAAACCAAAATATCTGTAAGTTTGCTAAGGGCCCGGGGTGAATGTTCTGGGTGCCCAGGTTTTGGAACCATTGGGGCACAGTTTAACCCAAACCTACCTTCCCTGCACCATGCGTGTTATTTCCTCCTTCATCCCTCCATTCTAGAAACTCTGCAAGCTCCTCAAAGACAGGGACATATTTAAATTTCCACATTATATAGCACATAGTACAGTGCCTCATATATACAAAGCATTTATTAATTGTTCAAGAAAAATGGAATTAATAAATTTAACCAATTCACTCAGATAAAGTCATTACAATTAACCACATAAAAACATTACTCCTAGCTATTTGCTATTCAAACATACTTCCTAAGTACTCAGGAAAAAGAAGGGTATGTTCCCTACAAAAATTTTATAACAACGTATTTTCTACCTCTTTTATGGTCCTTAAACTTTACTACATTATAATGGCACAGAAGAGGCCATATAAAAAATGGCTCAAGGAAAATTAAATAGAAAAAAAAAAAACCCTGAAACTTTAATTCAAAAACTCACCATTTCCATCCAAAATAGATATTTCTCCTTGAAAGCTAAAATTAAAACTGGCAGTCCTCCATATATCATAAATTAAGTTCTTTATTAGTATCATATTTTGCCTCCATAATGAGTATCATCAAAATCTAAACTTACAAAATGATTCGTAATAACAAAGTGAAACTATCTTTAATGCCTTTAACAAGTTGGTTAGTACGAAGTAAACCAATCTTCTTAAACGTATTACTCTTTATGGATACATACACTCTGCTTTGTGGAAAGCTGTCGGAAATGAGATATTTTCTTCAGATAAAGTGTAAAGGCCCAAGCCAGAATTCAGCTCTTTGTAAGGGATAAACCAGGGTACTTTCTCAAAAAAGGTGAAGAAAAATGAACATGTGATTTTGACCTTCAGGATTTGCAAGCCTCCTGTAAGCTAAAGTATTTTTTTAAAAAAAAGTGGTGTTTAGATGAAGAAAAGTGTTTGATGAGTATATAACAAAGCACACTCTGCCCTTTAAGCCTTGGATAGAAAGTTAAGAACAGATGGAAAATTCCATTGTGTGCTTTCGTGCCACCTGTCACCATCTGAATAGTAGCCAGCATTACAACTCTACCTTATTTAGTCTCATGATGGAAAGATTGGCACTACTGAGGAACTACTCTACTAGAAATTAATGATACTTAAAGCTTGCAATAAATACAAGAACACAGACCGCACTTGTAATCAAAACTTGGCAATCCACCATTCTCCGTTCAATCAATAAAATTTTGAAAAATGTTTATAACTTCTGTGTTAGTTGTAGACTATGTCTTGGAACTTATGGAGACTACTGAGCTAAATGCACAGTTAGTAAAGCTTACATGGAGAGATTCCACATAAGCTTATTACCTCAGGTGGATCGTATTGATGCAGGATGAAGAAAAATGTCTAACAAAATTGAGCATGAAGTATTAAACGATTAACGTGTTATCAGTACATTTAGAAACATGCATTATGTTTGTATGGTGTGGTGGCTGCAAGGTTAGGGTCACAATGAGTAACTGGTTAAACAGGAATAGATGAAGGAGGATACAGCATTTTTGTAAAGGAATGTATGGTATACATAGTAGAATTGAGTACTTGATCATATACCTCTAATGGAGCTCTGTGATTGTTTTATTTGGAATTACTCTTTCTTTCCCAACTGTGCCTCCTGGTTATTAAAAGCCTATTAGTGACTTTGTGGGTACAGCTAGTGTTGTGCTGAATCCAAAGAAAGGACTAATAAAGTTCATGTTGAATTCTTACTTGTCTGAAGAAGGACTGTCAAAAAATAGTATTTTTAGAAAAGATTTGTGTGAAGGGAGGAAGAACTAAGATGTGGGGAATGATAGCACTGGAGTGTCACGATCAGATTCAGTGATGCTTCAGGAAGAAATGATTGAACAAATCTGATGCTGAAAAGTAAGTACACACTACTCCTGAGAGGAAAGAACCATGTGAGTGGAAGAGCTAGAGCAAGCGGGAGAGTTAGGCTGGCCACATGAAGTTCTGAGTACATACAGACATGACCTAAATTTCAGGATAACTTTGAAGAAAGAGATGATCTGCAAAGCCTAAGTAAGACACCAAAGGAAAGATGAATGATACTAAGAACCGGCAATTCAAAGGAAAGCTTTGTTGATTAATAAATAAAACAGTTTAAAGACAAATGGCTATGCTATCAGAATGATCTGGGGAAGTTAACATAGTATAACAAGCATACATAATTTAGCAAAAAATAGATAAAAAGGCTTTCTAAGATTTCATCAGATTATTTCAGAATTTTTGGAGCCAGGTATTTAGAAGTGGCATCATATTAAAATAACAAAGTCACAGGTTACAAATGTCCTGGGATATGGAGAATAAAACCTATACAGAGCCATATCATATTCTAAAATTTGAAGAGAGTGAAGATGGCATGTTTGGATCTGTTTTCACTAATGTTGTTACATGTAAGCATGAAGTCTGAGGAAAGGGAGACAAATAAAAGGAAACAAGCATATCCCTAAGCTCCTCCCAAAGCCCTGGAATGGGAAGACGGGTCACAAGGCAAGATTTCTGTCATCTTGTCTTGGCAGCATTATAGTCACCATCAGGACTCACTGTAGGGGACAAAACCGCAGAGCTGGGACACCTGCGTATCTAGGAGGCAATGGATCTTGTCAAGGAGGCAACTGATCTAGCCAACTGTGTTTCAATGCTAGAGAAGAAAATGGTATGTTACGTAATGATAGTTTGTACAGAATTCCAAAGATTAAAATTAAATATAGAAAGAACTTTTGTTTTCTCTTAAAAGGGCATCCTTGTCCTAATTATTAGCTCAAGAAGAATCATTTAGAGGAGCAACATAAAAGGCTACAAGGTGATGTATAACACAAAGATTTCTATATGTGAACATCTGTGCTAATACTAGGGGACTTTGTAAGTCCTCCAACTATTAAGACTGAATACTTCGTCTCACAATGAATCCTAGTTACTCAGACTTCTGCCCTCTTCCATTCAAAGCAATCACCTAGTCTATTTCTCATATTTCCTTCTCTAAAGAATCAGCATGGAAAGAATGTCATTTCCCTATTTTTGCCATATAGCATCAACTCTCATAAATTAGTTACAAGGGAGAGGGGTCTATATGGCTTCCTAAGTTTGTACAATGATGGGAATGATGTAAGTCCTAAAAGCATCAAAACATACCGGAAAATAGTAGTTCCAGTCTTCTCAAAACATGATTATCCCTCCTCAAAAATTATGACATTCCTGCAATGTCATGAATTATAACATTCATAAACAGTAGTATTGGAGAATATCTTATGTAAGCAAATTTCAGAGGAAAATGCATAGATTTAATCAGAAGAAGGAAAAATACTATTAACCAGACTTGGGTTATAGATCAGTGTCTCCTCCTTTAATCATCACATAATGTTTTCTGTATTGTGCTCTAAGGAACTGTTCTTTTCTGTTAATTTCAATCATCCTATTCTTTACAATGAATTTATAGACATATTGTATCTCACAGATTCTGCTAGTCTGCAGCTCTGGCTTCTTTATAATGTAGGCTTATCATGATTTTTCATGGTGTATGCTGTATTATGGCTATTCTCTATATATTTCCTTTTGACCTCAGTTCCCAGTAATAACCATTTATTTATTTGGCATTTTCTAGTTCATCCAACAAATACTGCAGACCAAGTCATCTTGTAAGGTCACTGAGTAACCTAAGGATGAAACATCCTTGAGTTACTAACCCCAGAAGTCTAATCAATCGTAACCAGAGGAAGAGCTGGGAAATTAAAGACTTCAAAATTGGGTCTAAATGCTACACTGAGGAATCAGGCAAAAGGGAAGAGAATTCTTGAACAATGATAATTTTTACAAGGTGGAGAGCTCTTGCATGAACCATATTTGCCTAAAATAGCAAAGCTAAATAATTTTGATATCTAAAAATGCTATTTTGTAACAAGTTATGGAGACTGAAAGAGGGAAGACAGAGAAGGTAGGGCCTACTAAGCAACTAATAAATGTTCGTGCATTTTCTAATATGCCCTCCAGATATATGGATGTATGTATCCACATGTATCTATATATCTATAGATATCTTTGAAGATACTTGGAATAATATGAAGACAATATATAATTAGAAAACTAATTTTGTGATTTCATATGAGATAATTTCTTGATGATATATTTGAAATGAGGCCCCAGACAGGAGATTGTCTGGTAGAAAGTCCACATACTATGAAGACTATGTTTGATAGTTCACACACTATGACATTTAGGTAAAATGAATCTTCAGTTTGCTGGGCTTGATAGTGAAGAGCTTCCTGTTGTCAAGAGCTATTTTGTCACAATTGCATTCCCCCATTTCTTCTACCTTATGTTAATTTCTTCTATCTTATCTGTCCATCAGAAAATTCAGTTCTGTTCAGTTGCTCAGTCCTGTACGACTCTTTGCAACCCCATGGACTGCAGCAAAATCATTGCAGATGGTGATTGCAGCCATGAAATTAAAAGATGCTTACTCCTTGGAGTGCAGAGGTTAAAGCATCTGCCTGCAATGTGGGAGATCTGGGTTCGATCCCTGGGTCGGGAAGATCCCCTAGAGAAGGAAATGGCAACCCACTCCAGTATTCTTGCCTGGAGAATCCTGTGGACGGAGGAGCCTGGTGGGCTACAGCCCATGGGTCGCAAAGAGTCGGACACAGCTGAGAAACTTCACTACTTCTTGGAAGGAAAGTTATGACCAATCTAGACAGCATATTGAAAAGCAGAGACATTACTTTGTCAACAAAGGTCCGTCTAGTTAAGGTTATGGTTTTTCCTGTGGTCATGTATGAATGTGAGAGTTGGACTGTGAAGAAGCTGAGTGCCAAAGAATTGATGCTTTTGAACTGTGGTGTTGGAGAAGACTCTTGAGAGTCCCTTGGACTGCAAGGAGATCCAACCAGTCCATCCTAAAGGAGATCAGTCCTGGGTGGAAGGACTGATGTTGAAGCTGAAACTCCAATACTTTGGCCACCTGATACGAAGAGCTGACTCATTGGAAAAGATCCTGATGCTGGGAAAGATTGAGGGCAAGAGGAAAAGGGGATGACAGAGGATGAGATGGTTGGATGGCATCACCGACTCAATGGACATGGGTTTGGGTGGACTCCCGGAGTTGGTGATGGACAGGGAGGCCTGTCGTGCTGCGGTTCATAGGGTCGCAAAGAGTCAGATATGACTGAGCGAATGAACTGAACTGAACTGAACCCCTATAATGAGGAGTACATATTTTTTGAGTATTAGTTTTAGAAGGTCTTCATAGAACCATTCAACTTCATATTCTTCAGCATTACTGGTTCGGGCATAGACTTGAATTACTACGATATTGAATGGTTTGCCTTGGAAATGAACAGAGATCATTCTGTCGCTTTTGAGATTGCATCCAAGAACTGCATATCAGACTTTTTTGTGGACTATGACTAATCAGAAGATTACTACCCTTAATACTCTCAGCTGAGCTATGCTAGAACATAAAATATGTTGAAATATTCTGGATACCTCCCTAACACTGTGTGTGTTTTCCTAACTCTGTGCTCACTATGATGTAATGAATATACCTTCAATTGTGCTCTATTTATTACTTGACTAATAATATTATATGGTCACTCAATTTGTAATATAGAGATTTGCTTATTAAAATCTTTCTCTATATTTTTTGCGAAAAAGCTGTTCATTGTAGAATAAACAATATTAGACAATAACACTGTATAGACACTATAGTTTTCTCTTGTATATTTCTTTGCAGTGTTGACTTGTTATAAAATACCATTTAATGGTAAAATGATTTTGTTGCATATTGAAGAGTGACTTCAGTGAAATAGTTAGGGCTGGCAGTGGATTAGAACAAACACAAAGGTAAAGTGGTAAAGGAGTTGCTTTCTAGAATGAATGCATGAGCTCTCACACAACAGGACTGTTGATTATATAACAGGCTTATTAAAGACCAGCAGCAAGATTGGAGCAAAGTGGGAGCCAGGTATTTGGCCACTACCATGATCAGTCTCATAAACATTTCTTTGCCTCCTTCCACCACAGGATTACTTGTGTATCCTATGTTGGCCCATATGTCCACCTACCTTGCATTATAAGGTATTGTCTTCTAGGACCTAAGAAATCATAATCAAGCCTAGGCTGGTCACTACAGGGATAGATCGGTGCATGAGAAACTAAGTGTACCAAACAACAGCAAGTCATTTGTGAAAAGCAGAAACAAATGAAACTTGTGGCATCTTTGGGGGCTTCCTTGGTGGTTCAGATGGTAAAGAATCTGCCAGCAATGTAGGAAACCTGTGTTCAATCCCTGGATCAGGTAGACCCCCTGGAGAAGGGAATGGCTACCCACTCCAGTGTTCTTGCCTGGAGAATTCCATGGACAGAGAAGCCTGGCAGGACAGAGTCCATGGAGTCACAAAGAGTCGGACACGACTGAGAGACTAATATTTTCCCTTTGGAAAATTGGGTGGTTTTTGACTATTTATTAGAAGTAAGATTGTTCTCTAGTTCTAAAATGATAACACTGGTATTAATGCCTTCTTTAAGGGCTTCTGCGGAGAAGGCAATGGCACCCCACTCCAGTACTCTTGCCTGGAAAATCCCATGGATGGAGGAGCCTGGTAGGCTTCAGTCCATGGGGTCGCTAAGTCGGACCTGACTGAGCGAGTTCACTTTCACCTTTCGCTTTCATGCACTGGAGAAGGAAATGGCAACCCACTCCAGTGTTCTTGCCTGGAGAATCCCAGGGACGGGGGAGCCTGGTGGGCTGCCGTCTATGGGGTCACACAGAGTCGGACACGACTGAAGTGACTTAGCAATAAGGGCTTCTGAATCTGCAAATATCCTAAAGTGTTTTACAATAAAAAGAGATTAAAAGAAAAAAATAGTCATGAAGCTTACAGAAACACAGAGGCACCTAGATCTTGGAGGAATGTGTGTATCTGTAAATGCCAGCTTCAGTATTAGAATAGTTTTCAAAACAGCGAAGTTGCAGTTCTGCCCTCTTTTAAGTCAAACACACGAACCATTTCACAGGAAAACACTCGGCTACACAGGATCTAAAATGCAGGGGAAATCAGTCCATAATCAACATGGAAACATCTGAAAAGAAATATGTGATTGTTCCCTCTAAGTGGCATAAATACATTTAAAGGAGATTTGACTTCAGGCCGCCAGATTCAGAGTACTTTTTGCCTGTTTTTTGACTTTCAGAAGAAAAGAAATGGTGAATCTTTACAATTTGAAGAGACATTTTCTTCAAAGAGTTAAACACACAGGAATAAAAATGTGTGGTTTCAGCAGCTTCACCTGTGAAATGGAGGTTATAAATACTCTATTTCTTACAGGGTCACTGGCAGAACTCAAAGATATTTGTAAAATGCTTCTTACAAAAAAGACTCTTGTGTATAAGTGCTAAATTCATCATAAGTAATAACACGGTAAATAAAATGGAAATTCCTCCCCAAATACCTCCTAACATCTTACCTGGCAGATTTATTAACATTATTGAAAACAATTCATATTTGTTAAAATAAGATATCACATATTCTTATGGTCAACAAAGTAAAGAGATAGGCCCTTTGTCTTACCAAAGTCTGGACCTTGAAACAACTGTTTGTCCAATAAGGAGATTCAGGAAAACATCAAGTCAAAATTAATAAAATAGAATACAAAGAGAAGGGGAAGGGAGAGGAAGAAGAGAAACATCAGAGGTTCAAAACAATATGAGCAAGAATTAGATCTAATAGTTGTGATTAGATTGCATACTATCAAAGTATGCCTTTGATAACAGTAGTGACACATGGGGAAGCCCGTTAGCTCAGAGTGGTAAAGAGTCTGCCTGCAATGCAGGAGACCCAGGTTCGATCCCTGGGATGGGAAGATCCTCTGAGCAGAAAATGACAACCTACTCCAATATTCTTGCCTGCAGAATTCCATGTATAGAGGAGCCTGCCGGGCTACAGTCCATGAGGTTACAAAGAGTTGCACAAGACTGAGCAACAAATACTTCATTGTCTGTTGTTAATGATTCCACAATAGAATTTTTAGAGGGTGACCCAGGTCTTGAAAATGTGAGAGAACACATGTTCAAAGCTTAAAATGGAAGCACTTTTGCAGAAAATAAACTTGTAAAGAAACAATACTTCTTGGAAATTTGTATATTACATAAATTGCTATGAACAGCAACAACAACAAAAAAAGACTCTGACCTAAAATAATATCAAATTCCACTGACTTACTACTAAGAGACACCTTAGGTTTAGGGTTGTTTTATAGCCTATCAATATATTCAACAAATAAACAGGTCCTGGAAGACTTCAACTGTCAAGCTCATATAAAATAATTTGAAAAAAACTTCACAAAATATCCACAGACCTAATAGCTTGCATAGGACAAAAGAGAAATTGAAGGTTATTCCAAAGCTTTCAATAGTAGGAAAAAAAAAAAATCCTGCCTCTACTGGAATTGAGAATATCCATTCTCTCCTTTCATACCTGAATTATTCTTTGACACCTTCAGCTATTTTAGTTCTGCTTTTCAAGTCTCCAAACATTTTATAGTTAAGACGGCACAAAATATAACTGATGTTTCCCCATCTGTTTCCTTAATAAATAGCCTCTGCTAGAATGACCAGTGTACAAACAGCAAAATAGAACCACTCATCACACTATATACTGCACACCACAGAGAAAAGAGCTTTGTTTTCATAAGGCTTTTCTGGATGGTGTGACATAATTCTTCCCCTGTCTCAGAGGTATTTGGGCATCTGGACAAGAAATTATTCAACTAAAATGGAAAAAAAAAATCTCTACAAACTAGTAGATGGCTTATATTTTATAGGGATGTTATATATACTTGAAAATAACCAATAATTATCTTAAATTTTACATATAATATTTCTCCACATGCATTTCATTGCAAAAACATTATGACTCTTGACAACATCAAATGCTTTGTAATATCATTAAGGTTCAAAATTACAAGTTATTAAAAAGTAACTTACTTTCTGATCCTTAAGTTAAAATTGATGATAATTCTAAAGGATTTTATTTGAATAGCAGGGGACAAATAATGTTTAAACTTGATTATTTTAGAAAATGGGAGCAGTTAGTAATTATCAAGTAGACTATAAACAGTTCTAGCATTTCAGATGATCAAGAACAAAACAAAATGAAACTTTTATACAGATATGCTATCAGAAATGACTAGGAAAGGAAAACTTAAGGTGAGGTGAAGTCACTCAGTCGTGTCCGATACTTTGCGACCCAGTGGACTGCAGCCTTCCAGGCTCCTCC
Source organism: Aepyceros melampus (assembly GCA_006408695.1). Lineage (NCBI taxonomy): Eukaryota > Metazoa > Chordata > Mammalia > Artiodactyla > Bovidae > Aepyceros > Aepyceros melampus. Next base: position 285,881 of record SJXQ01010508.1, read on the forward strand.
GTCCATGGGATTCTCCAGGCAAGAATACTGGAGTGGGTTGCCATTTCCTTCTCCAGGGGATCTTCCTGACCCAGGGATCAAACCCAGGTCTCCCGCATTGGAGGCAGACACTTTAACCTCTGAGCCACCAGGGAAGCCCCTGAGGAAAACTTATAGATGTGGAATTAAAATGATGCTGCTGTTTTATACCATCCTTAAAAAAAATAGAAAGTACCATTAAAGTAAATCCAGCAATTCTTTTGGAGGAGTCTGACCTCCTAAAAACGAAACGTTTTGAAAGTTATATGCTTTAATTAAGAGAAAATTTATCATGACAAAGAGTTGGAAACTTTTTAGTTGGGTATCTTATAATTTTACCTCTATTTTCTGAATAAATAACTCAACACAAAGAAGTCCAAATTGAATGCACAGCAAACATGTACAGAATGCAAGAATAAATGAGTGATTCAGTAGCTCTAACTATTGGGTATGCATATACATGGGGGAAAGATTTTGTTTTCTTAATTACCTCAGGACCCAATGTAGTACTTGCCTGTACTATTTGACTGGGTATAATGAGAAAAGGACATCTTTTTTGGGTATTAGTTCTAAAAGGTCTTGTAGGTCTTCATAAAACCGTTCAACTTCAGCTTTTTCAGCATGACTGGTTGGGGCATAGACTTGGATAATTGTGATATTGAATGGTTTGCCTTGGAGATGAACAGAGATCATTCTGTCATTTTTGAGATGGCATCCAANGGACACGACTGCGTGCCTGAACTGAACTGAACTGATAATGAGAAAAATGGCTTATACTTTCATTAGTCTTTATTCTTGTTCACGAAATGTCCACATCCTAAAACACTATACCTAACATTCACAAATTCATAAACACTAAAAAGGACTTGTGCAAAACTTTCAATCCAGAAAGGATTGAAAGCTTATCAAGATTTCAGTAAAGTGGGAAAGACACCATTTCTATTAATGCCAGTGATCAATGTCTCAGGGAAATTTTTTCATATAACTTGAAAAGACAAAATTCCTTAAAACCTTTGGACAGAAAAGGAATTCAAAAATCATTCTCTAGATATATTTATTCAGGGTTGAAAAGGAGGCATCTGAAAGACTGCTTGCTGTGCTGGTCATCAATCAAAATTACAATGATTTTTTGTTGTTGTTGTTGTTGTTGTTCCAGAACACTACTTCCAAGTAGATATATCTAGGCTATTTCTGGGGAGTTAAACATTGCTTATTAGCACTTAGAAACAACACAAGAATGAGAAAATATGTAATTCTCAGACAGAGGATCCTATTGTCTTAGGCTACCTAAACTGTTATTTCAAAAAGACACAAAAGTGGCCTTCATTAATCAATATACATTTAAATGACTTGTCTCATGTGTGTATTAGCAGAACCATTCCCATAGTGGCTTTAGGTCAAATAATTCATATAAGGTATGACTAGGTTTAGTAAAATTGTGACTTTTACTACACAACTTATTTTTGGAACTGAAATTTGTCAAAGGATCACAGTTAGTTTAACTAAAAATAATCATAAGAATTTAAAAAAAATTAACCTTACTCAAAATATAAATATACACACGTGTGAAGGTATGCACATATATGTATGTATGCATGTAGTGTGTATGTGTGTGTTTATATACATAAACACAAAATGTTAGCCCTCTATTAGTGACTGATAGATACTATTTTTGTTAGTCAAGAATAGTGTCTTATTCTTGACTCTCATGGAACAGAGTATTAACAAAAAAACCCCAAATCTATGTTTCTAAAATTGTAAATTTATACTCAAATCAGATGAACCAAACTGTATCCTCCCCACCTACCATCTCATTTTAAGCATCTTTCTTTTGCATTTTCTTCTAGACATGAACATACACAGGTAGTAGATACTCGCTTTCTGTGTTACTCTACAGATCTCAGTATTTTCAGTGTCTGTGTCATCTACTAATAGGTGGTAATTATCCCAAGTCAGCTGATGATTCACTGGAAGCCAACGTTCTAACTAAATCTCAGTAGAGAAATAATCATCAGAGTCCAAATGGGGAAACAAAAATAAAACAATACTGAGTTCAATTTGCCCATACAAGTTGCCAAGAAACAAATAAGAAACTAAAGTTATCTTTATATGTTGTATAGAACCCTCAGGCTGGTCCAAATAGAAGATTGTTTTATGTCAATTTATTCATAAACATCAAGGCCTAAGGAGAATTAAATCACAGAAAAACACTTAATGAAATTCTTGTACAAGCCTCATCTTGTGTAAATAATGGGACAAAAGAAAAGAGCTCAGGAAGGGTGGGAAAAGGATATCCAAGGTTGAAAGATATGCATCCTAGATTCTGCTCCATTTCACTTATTCTGGGACCTTGATTTAGTGATTCCTCCCCCGACTCCTGCATCATCGATCATTTTCCTCTTTATTAGACCTTTCCAATTAGCACATAAATATACCCTTATCTCTCCTACAAAATGAAACAACAGTGCTCATTCTTGTCACCATTTTCCCCTCCAATGACAACATCATTACTCTCTTTCTCTCTGGAACAATATTCCAAGAGATACACAAATATAGAGTGTGTGTGTGTGTGTGTGTGTGTGTGTGTCTAAAATCTAGAAAAAGGATACAGAGAAACCTCTCTGCAGGATGGACATGTGGACACAGAGTGGGAAGGGGAGGGTGCAACGAATTGGGGGAGTGGCGTTGACATATATACATTACCATGTGTACAATAGCCAGCTAGTGGGCAGCTGCTCTATAGCAGAGGGAGCTCAGCTTGGCATCTCTGATGACCTAGAAGGGTGGGATAGGGGGTGGGAGGTGGGCTCAAGATAGAGGGGACTTATTTGTACGTATAGCTGATTCACTTCATTACATAGCAGAAGCTAACACCATATCGTAAAACAATCATTCCCCAATAATAAAATAGAATTTTTAAAAAATTGTCCATATTCTCTGTCTCCAATTTCTTCCTCCCCACTCTCTCTTGAATGTATCAGTCAGACTTCCCCTCCCACCACAGAACGAAAAGTGCTCTTGCCATCATTTAATAATTGCCACACAACAAAATAATTTGTCTATATTTTGCTTGACTTCACAAGTGACATAGCAACTCTGCCTTGACACACCAACTTCAGCTGGCTTTCTGGACCCTTCACTCATCTGGGTCTCTTCCCGCCTCACTGGCCTCTCCTCATCTGCCTCCTATGCTGACTCTCCTTCATCAACTTGACCAGAGCTTAGTTCTGGATGATCTCACTGACTTCTCTGCCTGGTCCTGCGGTCTCACTATTTTTATTTGCCCTGGTGTTAATCCACCTCATTCCCTTTCCCCCCCTCAGGTCTTTAACCAAATGTCTCTTTCACAGTCAGGCATTCTCTGACTATTCAATTTAAATTTACATTCACTCCCATCAGTACACCCAACTCTTTACCTTTTCTCCATAACACTAAATACCATCCGCCCATTTTCTCTTATCAAGCATACATATATGTACTCAGTTATGTCCAACTCTTTGCCACCCCATGGTCTTTAACCACCAGGCTCCTCTGTCCATGGCATTTTCCAGGCAAGAATACTGGAGTGGGTTGCCATTTCCTGCGCCAGGGACTCTTCCCAGCCCAGGGATCAGACCTGCATTTCTGGCATATCCTGTATGGATTCTTTACCATTATGCCACCACCTGTATATATGTGTGTGCGCGCTTGCACGTGTGTGGGTGAGCATGCACAGGCTAAGTCGCTTCCGCCATGTCCAATTCTTTGCAGCCCTGTGGACGATAGCCCGCCAGGCTCCTCTGTCCAGGGATTCTCCAGGCCAGAATACTGGAGTGGGCTGCCATTTCTTCCTTCAAGGGATCTTCCTGACCCAGGGATCAAACCTGCGTCTCTTATGTCTCCTGCACTGGCAGGTGGGTTCCTTACCCCTAGCGCCACCTGGAAAACACATACATATATACACACCCACATATGTGTATGTATTTACGCATTTAGCTAATGATTTACTTAGTTTTTAGCTAGTTTATTGTCTGTTTTCCCCAAACTAGTATGTAATATCCATGAGGAAAATTTCTTTCCTTTCTTATGAATGTTCAGTTGTGTTTGAATCTGTGACCCCATGGACTGTAGCCTGCCAGGTTCCTCTGTCCATGGGATTTTCCAGGCAAGAATACTGAAGTGGTTATACACACACACACACACACACACACACACACACAAATGTATATATATATATATATATACACACATACATTTATATATGTGTGTGTGTATATACATACATATTCAGTGACCAATGCAACTAATGATGAAATGAGATAATGACATTGGTAAATCATGAATTCAAACCCACGCCATCCTGGGCCCTCCAGAAATCTTTTTTTTTTTTTAATTGATTCTTATTTTTTAGTTTGCTTTGCTTAACAATACTGTACTCATTTTGCTATACATTGACATGAATCAGCCATGAGTGTACATGAACTCCCAATACCTTGTTCCCTTTAACATGGAGCAAAACTGAATTTAACAAAAGAAGGAAATAAAATAAGCATGCTTTGTTCCTTTAGAGTATAATCATCTTTTTCTTAATAAAAAAAATTTTCCTTAACAATCAGGGAGAACTAGTCTTCTATACTTAGTATGTTTTTCGTATTTGATGAGGGTGGAATATCTGTTTCAAAGACATAAGTACTATTGTACTTTGGCAGGATGCAACTTGCTATCATGACTGCATATGTATTAGCTTGTCAACAAAGAATTCACCCTGTAATAAGCACTTGTCTTTTCTTGTTCCTCTTGCATCATAATACAGATCTTCTAACAGGTTTTTAAAACTCCCTGGACTTAAAAATACATCATAAGGTACTTATCCACATAGTTATTTATGGGCCAGGCAAAATTTAGATGTTCTGGTGTAAATTAAAAAGCAGAGACATTACTTTGCCAACAAAGTTCCATCCAGTCAAGGCTATAGTTTTTCCAGTGGTCATGTATAGATGTGAGAGCTGGACTGTGAAGAAAGCTGAGCCCCGAAGAATTGATGCTTTTGAACTGTGGTGTTGGAGAAGACTCTTGAGAGTCCCTTGGACTACAAGGAGATCCAACCAGTCCATTCTGAAGGAGATCAACCCTGGGATTTCTTTGGAAGGAATGATGCTGAAGCTGAAACTCCAGCACTTTGGCCACCTCATGCGAAGAGGTGACTCATTGGAAAAGACCTTGATGCTGGGAGGGACTGGGGGCAGGAGGAGAAGGGGACGACAGAGGATGAGATGGCTGGATGGCATCACAGACTCGATGGATGTGAGTCTGAGTGAACTCCGGGAGTTGGTGATGGACAGGGAGGCCTGGAGTGCTGCGATTCATGGGGTTGCAGAGTTGGACATGACTGAGCGACTAAACTGAACTGAACTGAATCTTACTAGATGTAACCCATTAACGCAAAGAGGCTTAAATATGCCATATTTTTGGTGATGTTAAAATTCTATGTTTTTAGGAAAAATTAAGAATGTACACAAGATATGCACAGGCATGTTTTGTTTTACTGTGCTTTGTAAAACTTTGAAGATTTGTGCTTTGTCATTTCTTTTTTTTTTTAACAAATTGAAGGTTTGTGGCAACTGTATGTTGATGGTTACCACTTTTTAAGAAATATTTTAATTAAGGTATGTATTCATACATATTTTATTAGACATTATGGCATTGCATGCTTAATATACTAGAACATAGTGTAAACTTAACTTTTATAGGCATTGGGAAACCAACAAGTTAGTGTCACTCTCTTTATTGCAATCTTTACTTTATTGCAGTGGTCTAGAACCAAATCTACAGTATCTCTGAGGTATACCTGATCATACATGTACATACATATAGATATGTTAATCACCATGAAATACTTATATTAGTGTGTGCTGTGCTAAGTCGCTTCAGTCATGTCCAACTCTTTGCAACACTATGGTCTATAGCTTGCCAGACTCCTCTGTTCATGGAGTTCTCCAGGCAAGAATATTGGAATGGGTTGCTTTGTCCTCCTACAAGGGATTTTCCTAACCCAGGGATCGAATCCATGGCTCTTACATGTCTCCTGCATTAGCAGGTGAGTTCTTTACCACTAGCACCACATGGGAAGCTCATTTTATGAATAACTTAGATGACTAACAAAAAGGGAATAGTAAAAGTACATGAGGGTATATTCAAAGTAAGATGATAGAGTAGGAAGCAGTTAAACCTTGTGCTCTGCAAACTTACAGTCATGGAAAGATGTTTATGAGACAATGTTGCAGGAAACAAAAGATAGGACTTTTTTTTGCATTCCTTTATCTTTTATATCTAAAATTTAATCTACATATTCTCTCATTTATTATGTTCTTTTTTTTAATTGATTTTTATTTTTTAGTTTGTTTTGCTTTACAATACTGTATTCGTTAACTTGTTCATCGGAGAAGGCAATGGCATCCCACTCCAGTACTCTTGCCTGGAAAATCCCATGGACGGAGGAGCCTGGTGGGCTGCAGTTCACGGGATTGCGAAGAGTCAGACGACTGAGCGACTTCTCTTTCACTTTTCACTTTCATGCATTGGAGAAGGAAATGGCAACCCACTCCAGTGTTCTTGCCTGGAGAATCCCAGGGATGGGGGAGCCTGATGGGCTGCCGTCTATGGGGTTGCACAGAGTAGGACACGACCGAAGCTACTTAGCAGCAGCAGCAACTTGTTCATATATCTCTTATCTTTTAATTTAGGTTGCAAGTAGGATATAGGAATAATTAGGAATATCCTGCTCCTGAATCATTTCAGTAGTGTTTCTAAAACTTCGAAATGTACTCTACTGGAAAGACCACCTTTAGGACTCAAACATTATCTCCTTCCTGTGGTTCCCACAGTACCACTTCATAGCAAGATTAACACTGTATTTCTTACGTTTTTATTTATTTATCTCTTGCTTACATCCTTCACATCTAGCAGATTCTTGAGTTGCAGTGCATATTCAATAAGTTTGCTGAATGTGCTAATAAACTGACCTTATATTATTTTTAAAATCTGAAACAGTTATAGAAAACGGTCACTTTGTCTATCCATTTTATGCCTATCCCCAGGAGTTACATTTGATCTCTTTGCACTGTCAAGAGAAAAAGAAAGTCTGTCTAGATGATTTTTCACAGATCTTACTAATTCAATCTATGTCATATTAAAATTGATCACAGGTTATGTCAAAATAAGTCAACTCCCTAAAACAGTCAGTAAATCAACTGAAAATAAATATTACACTGATTTTTAATATCGTTATATGGCTATTTGTTGGTAGTGGACTAAACTTCTCCTTTCTCATAAGTTTGTTGTTTTATAGATGTAGCTCTGGACACTGTATGAAAATAAATGTGTATTTCAAGGTAGTTTTATTAAGAATAAAGAAATAATTTTCATTCTTTTTGCAAAACCAATTGTTGAAAAGTGCCTTTATTAGAGAACAAATTCAAGATGAAACTCATTTGTTTCATCATCTTTCTCAGCCATGCAAGAATACACTCAAACTAAACAGAAAATATAGCAAGAAATTTCATTTACAAATTACTTTTATTTTTATTTTTCATTTGTGTAAAAAAAAAAAACTGCACAAATAGGAAAACAAGTTCCATGTTCTATGCCATTTATGTTTTAAGCCCTAATTATATTTAAATTACTCTTCAACTCTAACTGCATTAACATAATTGTGTGTCAACTAGCAAGATGTACTTATTGAATGAAGTATTTTTAGAACAGTCTGCAAGTCAATAATGCCTTTTCCAATTTTTTGTTTTACATTTCTCTATGCCAATTATCTTTTACTAGAAGAGTTCCTCTTTTTCCTTTTGTTTCTCTGAAAATTCAGCTTTCAAAACTTTCAACCAAGCTATTTTTACTCTTATTCCATAGAAATAGTGCTAACAGTATTATGTGAAGCTCAGTTGATTTAGTTTTATGTACATCTAGAAACTATTGGCAGGAATATCTCCATGTAAATTTGAGCTTTGCATCTGCCAGCAGACTTTCTGCCAAGATGCAATGTTGCTTTGTAATACGTGACACAATGAAAGACAAAATCCAGTAGAATCATTTATTCATGCAGTTGGATGTATAAATTGGAATTCTAGGATAAGTGATCTAACTAGTCATGCTTTCACGGTACCAAATGTCTTAAATACTTTTGGATAAATAAACAAAGCAAACGTAAGAAACCCAGAAATATATATTTTTTATCAATATTTAATCTTCAATTTAAAAAGTACAGTCATGTAGCTTCTTACAGTTGGTTTTTAGTATCACAAAACAAAACAAAACAACAAAGAAAATCCCTGCACACATTTTCTTTCCTACCTAACATGGACTAAACTGGATTACTTTAAATTCTAAAGTTCTTTCACTGTGTAGTTTTAATTATATCATTAAAACTATTTTCCTTTAAATATTAATTTCTCTCAAGCAAATACTTATCTGTGACTTAAAACTACACATAATATCAAAATGTATGTTAAAAACCATATTCTCCTACTTCACTCTTCCCATATCCTTTTCTGCTTCCATAAACCACCATTTTCAAGTCTTTATTTCTGATATTTAGCCACATGTTTATAATAAATATGCTTATACTAATATTTACAGATATCAATATTAGGAATTTATTTCCTATCTATTTATTGCCTATTTATTTCTTGTTTATTCCCTCTTTGCCTTCAGTCCTACCATTTTACCGTTATGGTTTCATAAAACATTTTTGTCACATTAATATCAAGTTTACAAATTGTATATTTATTAATAAAAATTGTTCATTGTCAGGCAAAAAAGGAATCATATATAGTCAATTCCTTCCACTGACCATAGTTCCATCCTACAAAGTAGCTGAAAACACTGAATTAGTGAACACTGAGCCATTGCTCCCGGTGGAACACAGGGTTAGGTTCTAGCAACATTTTATCACAATACAGTCATCAGTCAGTCAATCTAGAACCTTATTTATGTGCGCTTCCATTACAGATTCCTTATTTAATAATATTGTTGAAATGTCAACACTGAAGTCACATCCAACAGCCTTAGAGCTTATACTTTAATGAAGTTTATCTAACATCTGCATTTTCTCCATAAAGCACAGCCCAAACTTCCTGCACTTAGGAACAACTAGACAGCAATTCAGCAGTGCATTTGGAGGTCATTTGAAACAGTGAAATCTCAAACAAAAAATAAGCAAAAAATAAACAAGAAACATAGCATTAAATAGACAGTGAAAACATTTAAATTATGAGAGCAGAAAGAGGAAGTCAGAGTGTTAGCTTGTTTGAACTTAAATGGGGATCTGCACGTCAAGCAACTCAAGCTTGCTGCTCTGTGAATGACTTCAAATGTGCATGAGTATTGATTTTGGCTTAAAATAAAGTGTAATGATAGGTGAATTTCCAAATACAGAAGTACTGAATATTGAAGACAGACTGTACTTATAATTCTTCCTGGAAGGCTTTTGCTTCCCATAGAGTTAACTGTTTTATAATCCCTAAATCTTTTCAAACTTTCACACATCTCTAAACATCTCTAACTCCCAGTCATGCTCCTATCTAGAATGTGTACTACTGGTGTGGTCTAGGGATTGTCTTTCATTAACTAAGGGGGTGACCATCTACTTCCTTGATCTCAAGTTTTGGGCCTGATTTGGTGAAAACATCCACCACTGGCTTCCTAAGAAAGAACACTGTATGGGTAAAGATATTCAGATCTTAAACATGTGAGATCTTTATCATACTCTCTTAATGATGGTTAAGTTGGGTATAAAATCCTGTATTGAAAATAATTTTTCTTTAAAAATTTTTTTAGTGATGCTTTTTGTTATATCCAGTAGAAAAACTAAATGCTATTCTTATGTCCAGTCACATCTGGTTTTGGTTTTAATCTTTGTTTTTTTCCCTATGGATGTTTTAAGTTCCAATGGTTCTGAAGTTACAAGATTATGTACTGTATGTAAACCTTTAGAACTGTTAGAAATCTCTCCTTTCATATCTATTCTCTTTATCCTAGTGGGTGCAGTGTTAATGTTAGGGTTCTTAGTTCTCTACTCTAATTTTAATGGAGTTTTATGAGGGAAAATAAAAATGTTTGTATACAAAGTTATATTTAACTGAGTCCTGTAACAATTTAATTTTAGTATAGCTCATTGATTGATTTACTTAATTACTTGACAGATACTGAGTGCCCAACATAGACTTCTAAAACAGAATCTGCCCACAAGAATTCTAAAACAGAGGAAGGACAGAGGTATATAAATTACTACAATGAAAAGTAAAAACATACATGCCATAAGAGATACAGATACTGTGAGAAAGCAGAAGGTGATTATTAACAGCTGAGGATCTCATTAAACATACCATTAAAGTTGATATGCTGTAAGATCTGAATCTGAAAAGATAGGCAGTACTTGGATACAAAGACAAAAGCCTCATAGGCAGAAGGCATTATTACTTCAAGGAAAATGAATAAAGGCACAGAAATATGCATGGTTACCTACTGATATAAATGTTGAGGAGTTTAATTTTCTTCATGAATGTGCCTAGAGGAGAGCTATTAATAAATTGATTTCCATTCTCCTTTTCTGCATGAATGCCATTCCTAAAGTCTTTACTACACTAAAGAAAAGTTAAAGTTTAAATTTAATGATTTTGAGTATAATTAGGAAATCAAATGAGTATTCAGTAAAATAATCAATCACAAAATTAAATATAACTTTAAATACTGCCAGAACCATGTACATTCATGGCCCAATCCCTCTCATTATATGAAAAAGATTTTTGCAGAGAATCCAATGTTAAAATTTGAAGCAATATTCATACTAGACTTTTCTAAAAATATTGTATTTGGATTCTAAATTTTAATAGTCAACAAGACAAGGTAGTCTGATTTAGAATTGTGGAGATATAAAACGATGACTTGGAGAGTACACAATGGCTTGTTACACATAACATTCGTGTTCATGGATACTGAACAGATCTCCATAAGGTCTCACTCTGATACTGTTCTCCCAGTAGCTGCCAGGAAACTTCCCCTCACCCCTTCCCATCCCCACGATATTGTCATAAAACAAAACTCTCTAATGCTCCATTAATTAATATTACTGAGACATGATTCAAGACTGACCAAATTATACTGTACTCTCTATAACGACTACTGTTTATGAAAGCCTCAGTATACTGCTTTTAAAAACAGTCCCTTATCCTCTTAATTTGGTAGTTTCCGGTGAAATCACTAAAAATAATTTAAAGTAGAATCATATATTACTCCTTAAATAAAAGTAGTAAAGATAGTTATTTTTAAAATGTGATTAAACTACACATAGTGATTAGAAGGAATGGTTTAGGCAAGTTACTGCAAATGTCCCTAGAGAAAAGGACCAGGTCTAAATAGCCATTCAACATTTATTTTTTAAAAGCAGTGTGTTCCCATGTGTATTTTTCATGTCTTATTGAGAACAAATGGCTATATTCTATTTTCCATTAAGAAATCATTAATTTCACAAAACCAGGTTAAAAGAACACAAAATAATCCACAATAGAAGAAAGTCCATTTTGTCTTAAGTATGTTTTAAGCATGAGTAACAGGGTATTTAAAGAATACCAACCATTCAAAGAAAAGTGAACATCAACTTGATTATGAGAAATGCTGAAACTTTGTATACTTAACATTATTTCAGCAAAAGTTCACATTTTATTAAGTTCTTATATTTTCCATAGTAATATTTGGTCACCGTGCAGACAAAAAACCTAAGATCAATCATAGATTCAAAGACACATAAAAATCCCCTTATTTTTCCTGGAGTTTACTCAAACTCATGTCCATTGCATTGGGAATGCCATCTAACCATCTCATACTCTGTCTCCCTCTTCTTCTCACACCTTCAATCCTTCCCAGCATCAGGGTCTTTTTATTTATTTTTCTTTTAATTTTTATTTTTACTTTATTTTACTTTTATTACTGTATTGGTTTTGCCATACATTGACATGAATCCATCTCGGGTCTACATGAGTTCCCAATCCTGAACCCTTCCCCCTCACCTCCCATCCCATATCAACTCTCTGGATCATCCCTGTGCACCAGTCTCAAGCATCCTGTATCCTGTATCGAACATAGACTGGCGATTCGTTTCTTACATGATAGTATATGTTTCAGTGCCATTCTCCCAAAACATCCCACCCTCTCCCTCTCCTTCAGAGTCCAAAAGTCCGTTCTATACATCGTGTCTCTTTTGCTGTCTCGCATACAGGGTTATCATTACCATCTTTCTAAATTCCATATATATGTGTTAGTATACTGTATTGGTGTTTTTCTTTCTGGCTTACTTCACTCTGTATAATCGGCTCCAGTTTCATCCATCTCATCAGAACTGATTCAAATGTATTCTTTTTAATGGCTGAGTAATACTCCATTGTATACATGTACCAGGGTCTTTTTAAATGAGTCAGTTCTTAGCATCAGGTGGCCAAAGTACTGGAGTTTCAGGTTCAGCATCAATCCTTCCAATAAATAGTTAGGATTGATTTCCTTTAGGATTGATTGGTTGGATCTCCTTGCCATCCAAGGGACTCTCAAGAGTCTTCTGCAACACCACAGTTCGAAAGCATCAATTCTTCAGTGGTCAGCTTTCTTTACAGTCCAACTCTGACATCCGTGTAGTCATGTTACATGACTACTGGGAAAAAAAGCTTTGACGAGATGGACCTTTGTTGGTGATGTCTGCTTTTTAATATGCTGTCTAGATTGGTCATAACTTTTCTTCCAAGGAGTAAGCATCTTTTCATTTCATGGCTGCAGTCACCATCTGCAGTGATTTTGGAACCCAAATAAATAAAGCCTCTCTTTCCATTGCTTCCCCATCACTTTGCATGAAGAGATGGGACCAGACGCCATGATCTTAGCTTCTGAATGTTGAGCTTTAAGCCAACTTTTTCACCCTCCTCTTTCACCTTCATCAAGAGGCTCTTTAGTTCTTCTCAATTTCTGCCATAAGGGTGGTGTCATCTGCATATCTGAGGTTATTGATTTTTCCCCTGGTGATCTTGATTCCAGCTTGTGCTCCATCCAGCCCAGCATTTCTCATGAATGTACTCTGCATATAAGTTAAACAAGCAGGGTGAAAATATACAGCCTTGGGGTACTCCATTCTTGATTTGGAGCTAGTTTGTTATTTCATGTCTACTTGTAACTGTTGCTTCCTTACTTGCATACACATTTCTCAGGAGGCAGGTGAGGTGGTCTGGTATTTTCATCTCTTGAAGAAATTTCCACAGTTTTTTTGTGAACAACAGTCAAAGACTTTGGCGTAGTCAATAAAGCAGAAATAGATGTTTTTCTGGAACTCTCTTGCTTTTTTGATAATCCAGCAGATTGTGGCAATTTGATCTCTGGTTCCTGTGCCCTTTCTAAAAGCAGCTTGAACATCTGGAAGTCCATGGTTCACATACTGTTAAAGCCTAGCTTGGAGAATTTTGAGCATTACTTTGCTAGTGTGTGAGATGAGTGCAATTGTGCAGTAGTTTGAACATTCTTTGGCATTGCCTTTCTTTGGGATTGGAATGAAATCTGACCTTTTCCAGTCCTGTGGCCACTGCTGAGTTTTCCAAATTGGCTGGCATATTGAGTGTAGCACTTTCACAGCATCATCTTTCAGGATTTGAAACAGCTCTACTGGAATTCCATCACCTCCACTAGCTTTGTTTGTAGTGATGCTAAGGCCCACTTCACTTCACCTTCCAGGATGTCTGGCTCTAGGTGAGTAATTACACCATTGTGATTAACTGGGTCATGAAGATCTTTTTTGTATAGTTTTTCTGTGTATTCTTGCCACTTTTTCTTAATATCTTCTGCTTCTGTTAGGTCCATATCATTTTGTCCTTTGTTAGTGCTGATCTTTGGATGAAATGTTCTGTTGGTATATCTAGTTTACTTGAAGAGATCTCTAGTCTTTCCCATCTATTGTTTTCCTCTATTTATTTGCACTGGTCACTGAGGAAGCCTTCTTATCTCTCCTTACTATTCTTTAGAGCTCTGCATTCAAATGGGTATATCTCTCCTTTTCTCCTTTGCCTTTAGCTTCTCTTCTTTTCACAGCTATTTGTAAGGCCTCCTCAGGCAACCATTTTATCCTTTTGCATTTCTTTTTCTTGGGAATTTTCTTGATCTCTGCCTCCTACACAATGTCATGAAGTTCCATCCATAGTTCTTCAGGCACTCTGTCTATAAGATCTAATTCCTTGAATCTATTTCTCACTTCCACTGTATAATAATAAGGGATTTGATTTAGGTCATACCAGAATGGTCTAGTGGTTTTCCCTACTTTCTTCAATTTAAATCTGAATTTGGCAATAAAGAGTTCATGATCTGAGCCACAGTTAGCTCTTGGTCTTTTTTTTTTTTTTCACTGACTGTATGGAGTATTTGCATGCAACCTCGTTTCCAAGGCAAACCAACAATATCACAGTAATCCAAGTCTATGCCCCAACCAGTAATGCTAAAGAAGCTGAAACTGAATCGTTCTATGAAAATCTATAAGAACTAATTCCCCCAAAATATGTCCTTTTCATTATAGGGAACTGGAATGCAAAAGTATGAAGTCAAGAAATACCTGGAGTAACAGTCCAATTTGGCCTTGGAATACAGAATAAAGCAGGGCAAAGGATAGTAGAGTTTTGCCAAGAGACCACACTGGTCATAGCAAACGCCCTCTTCCAACAACACAAGAGAAGACTCTACACATGGACATGGACTCTACACATGGACTCTACACCAGACGGTCAACACCGAAATAAGACTGATTGTATTCTTTGCAGCCAAAGATGGAGAAGCTCTATACAGTCAGCAAAAACAAGACCAGGAACTGACTTTGGCTCAGATTATGAACTCCTTATTGCTAAATTCAGACTGAAGTGAATTAACTAAGAATTAACTAAGAATATTTTGATTCCTTGAAAGCTCAGTTGGTAAAGAATCTGCCTGCTGACTCTATATTTGAAACAGCAAAAGAGACACAGATATAAAGACAGACTTTTGGACTCTGTGGCGAGGGTGGGATGATTTGAGAGAATAGCACTGAGACATGTACATCAAAATAAGTGAAACAGATCACCAGTCCATGTGATGCATGAAACAGGGCACTCAAAGCCTTTGCACTGGGACAACCCTGAGGGATGGGATGGGGAGAGAGGTGGGAAGGGAGTTCAGGATGGGGGACACATTTACACCCATGGCTGATTCATGTCAATGTATAGCAAAAACCACTACAGTACTGTAAAGCAATTAGCCTCCAATTAAATTAAATTAATTATTTTGAAAAAAGTCCAAATGGAAAAAAAAGAAAAGAACCTGCTTGCAGTACAGGAGGCTACCTGCGGGATAGGAGTCCAGGGTTCAATCCTTAGATTGAGGTCCCCTAGAGAAGGAAATGGCAACCCACTCCAGTATTACTGGGGAAATCTCATGGACAGAGGAGGCTTGTGGGCTGCTGTCCATGAGGTTGCTAGAGTCGGACATGAATTAGCAACTAAACCAACAAAAAACCCTTTACACTGCTTAACTCAGTGTGTGATAGTGTCTAGCAAATATTAAGTTCTCTGAAGTGCCCATGATTTCTTTTATTCCAAAAGAGACCACATAAAGTCAAGAAAAGAGCAATTAAAAAAAAAATATATATATATATATGTATATGAATGACTTTAAGATTAAATCTACTTTAGTTCTTTAACATTTTCTGAATACTTACTATTTTCAAAGATTTTTAAAAATTTATTCCCCATGACGGAGGTTATCTTGTGAGATAGGACATTCATTGGCAAAATTTGGAGATTTTTTTGGAAGAATCAAGGAATATTCAATAAATACTGATCAGTCTCTAATACTCCTATTATTATAGTGTTATTTATCATGGTGTCATCTTCTAACCATACTTAATAATTTCTGTCATGCAAGTAGGGGAATAATATCCATTCAATTATAATTCTTCAGAAAATCACCAAAAGATAATAGAAATACATATTTTAATTAAATATTCTGTAGGATAAATTAATGTAGTGTAACATAAACAACATGATATATATATGGAGTTATTTATATTATCTATTAATTGGACTTATATAAACATCTTTTGTACATGTTATGCACATATACACATCTCTAAGTCTTTGGAAAGACTGTTTAAATCTCAAAATAACCATGACAAACCTATCAACACATGAACACTAACTTATTGATAATTCACCTTTCTATTACACTAAATAGGAACATGTAATTTATTATTCAGATCTCATTATGTCAGGTGGCATCACATGGATACTCTAAATTTCTATTGAAGAATGTAGGTCATCTACTTGCTAATACAGCTGAATGTATTAACAGCAACCAAACTGTACTATTAGCTGAGTTATATTAAATATTTAATACAACTTAGGGGCTAGACTAAAAATCTTGGACCTATACAACTATTTTATGCAAAGTGTTATTAATATTCAAATATTTTACAGACCAAGAAATTGAGTCTGAGATCCTAAATAAGCTAGCCAAGATCACACGGCAAGCAACCCATAATAGAAAATCTGAATCAAGTCTTTTGCACTCTAAAACGTGAACTTCTGTTTTCCAAGTTGTACTCACCACATTTAATACAGAAACATCCTTCAAGACAACTGTTTATAAAAGTTTTTCTGGTATTCTAACCATAAATTATGACCAACTTAGATAGCATATTAAAAAGCAGATACATTACTTTGCCAACAAAGGTCCATCTAGTCAAGGCTATGGTTTTTCCAGTGGTCATGTATGGATGTGAGAGTTGGACTATAAAGAAAGTTGAGCACCAAAGAATTGATGCTTTTGAACTATGGTGTTGGAGAAGACTCTTGAGAGTCCCTTGGACTGCAAGGAGATCCAACCAGTCCATTCTGAAGGAGATCAGTCCTGGGTGTTCATTGGAAGGACTGATGTTAAAGCTGAAACTCCAATACTTTGGCCACCGCATGTGAAGAGTTGACTCATTGGAAAAGACCTTGATGCTGGGAGAGATTGGGGGCAGGAGGAGAAGGGGACGACTGGGATGAGATGGCTGGATGGCATCACCGACTCAATGGACATGAGTTTGAGTGAACTCCAGGAGTTGGTGATGGACAGGGAGGTCTGGCGTGCTGCAATTCATGGGGCCATGTGACTGAACTGAACTGAACCATAAATTAAGTAAATTACCCAAAAGTAAGCAGCCAAAGCAAGTCTAATGCTCACAGACCAACGAACCAACCTATAGAAAAACAACTTTATGAATTTCTAATGCACATAACACAATTGTTATATTTAATATGATTAATAATTCATTGTTTATGACTGAAATTAGGGAACTAACATGTAGATTATTTGTATTGTATTATGTGTATGGTCACACATGAGAAATGTCAGGCTAGATGAAGCACAAAATGGAATCAAGATTGCTAGGAGAAATATCAATAGTTTCAGATATGCAGATGATACCACCTGAAGTTTCAGATATGCAGATGATACCACCTGCAGTTTCAGATATGCAGATGATATGCAGAAAATGAAGAGGAACTAAAGAGCCTCTTGATGAAGGTGAAAGAGGAATGAAAAAGCTGGCTTAAAACTCAACATTCAATAAACTAAGATCACGGAATCTGGTCCCATCACGTCATGGCAAATGGATGGGGAAAATGTGGAAACAGTGGCAGACTTTATTTTCTTGTGGTTCTAGAATCACTGTAGACAGTGACTGAAGCCAGGAAATTAAAAGATACTCACTCCTTGGAAGAAAAATAATGACAAACCTAGACAGTGAATTAGAAAGCAGAGACATCACTTTGCCAACAAAGGTCCATACAGTCAAAGCCATGGTTTTTCCAGGAGTCACGTACAGATGTGAGAGTTGGGCCATAAAGAAGGCACTGAATAATTGATGCTCTAGAACTGTGGTGTTGGAGAAGACTCTTGAGAGTCCCTTGGACTGCAAGGAGATCAAACCAGTCAATCCTAAAGGAAATCAACCCTTATATTCATTGGAAGGACTGATCCTGAAGCTCCAATACTTTGGTCACCCGATGTGAAGAGCCAATCATTGGAAAATCATTGGAAAAGACCCTGATATTGGGAAAGACTGAGAATGGAATGATAGAAGATAGGATGGCCAGATGGCATCATTGACTCAATGGACATGAGTTTGAGCAAACTCTGGAGGATAATGAAGGATAGGAAAGCCTGGTGTGTTGCAGTCCACTGGGGTCTCAACGAGTTGGACATGACTGAGCAACTGAAAAAAAAGCAGTAGCAACGTTGCTCACCCTACTGTCTTGGTAACAAATAATCATGTATTGACTTTACTGAAATCAAAACAAAAAAGGGTTTCTTTTATTTAGTGTAAAACAAGTGGTCCTTGACATGTCTTTCCAAAAAGAAAGGAAAAATTGTAAATTATATAATTAAGAAAAGTCAATGTTTTTAATTCCTTTACTCATTCATTCCTAAAATATTTTTGCACAGAATGTGTGTCAAGCACTATACAGGCAGGAAAAAGAAAATTTAAATAAAATGGAGCCCCTCCCTACTCAGGAAGCACTTTTAAATCAAGCAAAAATATAAATGCTGCATGGCAATACAGAGAAGGATGCAATTAACTGAATCTAGTGTAACAGAGTGCAATGTTTTTAAAACATATGCTTTATGAATTTCCCCAATTAGTTAGCATTTTCCAAGTACAGAATCATTCAAGTTTAAGTCTCTTAAAAGTTAATAAGAGACAGAATTCCTTAATAAATTCCTTTTAACAAATTTATGTCAAAGTTCCTTATTAAAGTAATAGTTGCTTATTCATTTAATCAGAAAACATTTTAGGAGCACTGGTGTGAGCTAGGCTATATTCAATGTTGTGTTTAATTGAAAGTGTGTTCCTTGACCACACATATTTGACCAATCCAAGAGTTGTTTAGTTGCTAAGTCATGTCCAATTCTTTTGTGATCCCATGGACTGTAGCCCATTAGGCTCCTCTGTCCATGGAATTTCCCAGGCAAGAATACTGGATGGGATTGCCATTTCCTTTTCCAGGATATTTTCTTGACCCAGGGATGGAACCCAGGTTTCTGCGCTGACAGGCAGATTCTTTATCACTGAGTTATCAGAGATGCCAAAGCCATGAGAAATAGTTCCAAATTCACAATTTTTCTTAATTGTGAGAAAGATGTTATATGTTAATCCCATCTTATTACTACCTTATTAATGGTAATAAAGGAACTATTACCATAATATCAGGTAGAGATCCTACCATTTTTGAGGACAGAAGCTTAGTCTTGCCAATTGACTGTATTTGCTTAGTTAATTCTATATTTATGGCTCATTTCCATTTCCCATCACTTAGACAAGCTCCTTTAAGAGAGTATGTTAGACAGAGAACTAAGGGAAGACACAAAAGTTAGAAAAATATAATCTATGAGCAGAAGTAGCAACATGATTCACAAGACAAAAATGTAGGGGATGTGAATCCATAGAAAAAGTTTTTCTGACATTGTGATGATTCTGTTTCAGGAAAAAAGAGAACGATAAAAAAGAAATTAAAAATAATATAATGCTAAGCAGTGTTTTAAAATTTTTAGGTCTATTGGAACCCTACAACACAACCATATTACACATGGGCAGAGTTTATTATGTTTAAGAACAATCTCTTAAATTTGGCATAATTGAGACTTGGTGTATTCTAAATAGGAAAACTTCTTGGTTTATAAAATGAGCTGCATTTCCTCAGTAAAAAACTGCTTTCATGTTTGTTTCATTCTCTAGATCAGGGGTCCCCCATCTCCAGGCCATGGACCTGTATGGCAGATTGGCAGTGGCATTTGATTTGAAATAAAGTGCACAATAAATGAAATGCACTTGAATCATCTTGAAACCATCTCCGTCTCACTCCTGGTCCATGGAAAAATTATCTTCTAGGAAATTAGTCCCTGGTGCCAAAAAGGCTGGGGACCACTGCTAGATCCTTATCGTATATATTGTGAAAGACTGAGGGCAGGAGGAGAAGGGGACAACAGAGGATGAGATGATTGGATGGCATCACCGACTCGGTGGACATGAGTTTAAGCTAGTTCTAGGAACTGGTGATGGAAGGGAAGCCTGGCATGCTGCATTCCGTGGGGTCGCAAAGAGTTGGACAAGACTGAGGGACTGAACTGAACTGATTGTGTTTTTTATACCATTGAGATCAAAGTGCACTGTACTAAAAAATGAAAAGAAACCAATATACAATGAAATTATTGAAACAGCATATGGTTAACTTCTTGGGCATGGACATGTGTTTAAGGGTGTGAGAACAGTAAAGAGAAAACTATACTTAATTGTTACAGACATTCAGAAGTGCTGAAGGTGCTCAGACACAATTCCAATTGTTAATTATTGTAGTTGGAAAAGAATTTTAGGTTCACACTTGGGCAAATGTGTGTGTTTCCAGAAAGGTTTCTAGACTATAACCATGTAGGACCATTTACCCCAGGAAAACTGAAGTTAGAGGAGCAATGAATATTTTGTTTTAGCACAAACATTTGTTTTCTTTGCAGAACGCATTCACACCCATACTAAACCATTTAATAGATAATAACATTAACTCTATTATTTAAAAAAAAGAAAGGTATGGAACATTAAAGGCACTTTTTGTTAATCACAGCAGCTATATCTAATTACATAAACAAATTTGTAGAGCAAATTTAGACATATTCATGTATCAAGGAGGGCTATGTACAAAAGAGACTATCAAAGACTTCAGCCCTAAGATATCTTTCTAGTGGCCTTCCTTCTTTACTTTCTTATTGTGAGATCTATGTCCTTGAGTTAAGACGTAATGTCACAAAGAAACCCCTTTAAAAACCTTTAGAAGAGTTACAAGTTAACCCTGTAGCCACTCAAGTGTGCATAAGATCAGCTCAGTTTATAAGTTTATATGCAGACTCTAGGATTGAGAGGAACAGTCCATTTTGATGACTGTGTAAAAGGATCAGGATGAATTAGTGAAAACACCAAACACTTAAGATACTTTTTGGAGAGATAAGCATAATGGGAGTGGAGAGTACCAACAGAGTAAGTATTCTGAAATTTAGGAGTTAGACATCTAAGGATGAGACAGATAACTGTCAGAACTTACATAAAAATTATTCAAGACTTTGCAAATGGAGATGCCAATTAAGGAACCTTGTTTCTTAGGACCCAGGACAGTGTACAATATGTCAGAGTATCCTATAATTTCTTTCCAACATTTTAAAATCAGATGACCACAATTCTGAAAATTTCTATAAAAACAAATCACCAAGTATAAACTCTGACAATTTTCACAGTACTGTCCATATTCTATTCATCTTAACAACTCATTTCTTCCAGCATTGTTATCTGGTCTATATAGTCTATATAGATTCAGTTATCTTTTGGAAACTATTCATCTGAGCTAATGCAATGAAGTGTATAACTGCAAAGTGGTTGCCTAGGTTGTGTCTGTTTGTTTTTGTTGTCTATAATGAATCAATGCCATAATAATGATAAAATTTGGCATATAGTCATTTTTTGCCTTTTTTTCAGGTATAGAGGATGCATGCTTTATATGCTTAATATAAGTATAGGTAATATTATTAAAAATCCCTTTTATAATATATCCTATAGTGATTCAGCAAGCAGTCTGTATTATTATACTGTTAATGCTAAGGAACTCTACTTTCTGAAGGATTAAGGGACATTATACATTAATTCTGACTGGTAAGCACTAGATATAACCTAGATCTTAACTTCATGATTTCCAGATTATCCTTGTCCAGGAGAAATTTCACTTTTATAATGGAAATATGTGGTCATTCTAATAATGAAGTATTTCAAGGTCATATTACACATCCAACCTGGTTTTAGAAATATTTCCTCATTAATAACTGCACTCTGACAGTTTCATCACATCTCATTATTAACACAGTTTTCCCATTCTTTATATTTCCACTTATGCCAAATAAGGGGAAAAAAATCAAGAATCAGGTCTGCTTTTAGCAACAGGTATAACATGAATCCCTATTATACACCTTTAATAATAAGCACTTAATTTTCTTGGGTGATCCAAAGATCACAGCAGACAGTGACTACAGCCATAAAATTAAAAGACACTTGTTCCTTGGAAGAAAAGCTATGAAAATCTGGACAGCATATTAAAAAGCAGAGATATCACTTTGCTGACAAAGGTCCATCTAATCAAAGCTATGGTTTTTCCAGTAGTCATGTGTGGATGTGAGAGTTGGACCATAAAGAAGTCTGAGAGCCGAAGAATTGATGCTTTCGAATTGTAGTGCTGGTGAAGACTCTTGAGAGTCCCTTGGACAGTGAGGGGATAAAACCAGTCAATCTTAAAGAAAATCAGTCCTGGATATTCATTGGAAAGACTGATGCTGAAACTCCAATACTTTGGCCACCTGATGCGAAGATCTAACTCATTAGAAAATATGGTGATGCTGGAAAAGATTGAAGGCAGAAAGAGAAGGGGGCAAAAGAGGATGAGATAGTGGGATGGCAATATCAACTCAATGGACATGAGTTTGAGCAAACTCCAGGAGATACTGAAGGACAGGGAAGCCTGGTGTGCTGTGGTTCATGGGGTCACAAAGAGTTGGGCATGACTGAGCAACTAAACAACAACGAGCTAATCCAAAGAAGCACTAATGTCTTTGGAACTACGGTCTCAAATGGAAATTCTGTGTTTTTTTTCTTTTCATAGTTCTCTTGTCAGTCATGCCTTTAAAGTAAGTTATTAAAAGTGTTCATCTGATTTAAAATCCAAGGTCTTCCGTATTCGTGGTCCTCATGTATAAATGGTTTACTTCTAGATGTTATATTAACTATCACTAGTCTGTTGAGGACTTCCCAGGTGGCTCAGATGGTAAAGCGTCTGCCTACAATGCGGGAGACCCGGGTTCAATCCCCGGGTTGGGAAGATCTCCTGGAGAATGGAATGGCAACCCACTTCAGTATTCTTGCCTGGAAAATCCCATGGGCGGAGGAGCCTGGTAGGCTACAGTCCATGGAGTCACAAAGAGTTGGAAATGACTGAGTGACTTCACATTCAGTCTGTTTCATGTTGTACCAATACTACTTTGCTTAAGCTATGGAGGAATGAGAGAAGAGAAAGAGCTTAAAGAAACAATTTTAGATGTATCTAAATTTTGGTTTCTTAAAAATAAGGTTACTTGAAGCAAATATATTAAAATATCACTACAGAAACTTGAGTGATGAATTTGTGATAATGTTATTATTTGGACTACTCTATGCTTTAAAATATTTAATAGAAAAATTTAAATACCTAATTTTGATTTAGCTTGTATTAGCTTAAAACTTAAAAAAATATGACTATTTGAACACCATTCTTAACATACAAAAATGTTTAACAACACAGATTTCTTGTTAAATTTTAATAATTCTCAAAGATAAATGTTAATTATTTTTAAAATGTTTAATTATTAGTTATATTTATTTTAAATCTACTTCTTAAATTTGTAGTTTTAATTTATGGTTGAAAGTGAAGGCGATTATATAGTTTCGGTGTTGCAGAAACTTTTCAGATTTTCTTAAACTATTCCATGAAAAGTCTTTAAAAGATCATACTTCAAGTACAAGGCTTAACATATATTTATATAATCAAACTCATTAACTATATAATTACAGGTATTCATTGTTGTTGTTGCTCAGTCACTCCATCATGTCTGACTCTATGCAACCTCATAAACTACATACGGCGCGCCGGGCTTCTCTGTCCATCACTATCTCCCTGAGTTTGCTCAAACTCACATCCATAGAGTCAGTGATGCCATCCAACCATCTCATCCTCTGTCATCCCCTTCTCCTCCTACCCTCAATCTTTTCCAGCATCACTGTCTTTCAATGAGTCAGTTCTTCACGTCAGGTGGCCAAAGTATTGGAGTTTCAGCTTCAACATCAGTCCTTCCAATGACCATTCAGGGTTGATGTCCTTTAAGATTGACTGGTTGGATCTCCTTGCAGTCCAAGAGACTCTCAAGATTCTTCTCTAGCACCACAGTTCAAAAGCATCAGTTCATCAGTTCTCAGCCTTCATTATGGTCCAACTCTCACATCCATGCATGACTACTGGAAAAACCACAGCTTTGACTAAATTGACCTTTGTGGGCAAAGTGATATGTATGTTTTTTAATACACTGTCTTAGGTTGTCATAGCTATTCTTTCAAGGAGCAAGAGTCTTTTAATTTCCTGGCTACAGTTACTGTCTACATTGATTTTGGAATCCAAGAAAATGAAATGTTTCACTGTATCCACATTTTCCCCATCTATTTGCTATGAAGTGATAGGACCAGAAGCCATGATCTTACTTTTTTGAATGTTGAGTTCTAAGCCAGCTTTTACACTCTACTTCAACTTCATCAAGAGGCTCTATAGTGTTTATTTTTCCAATTGGTCAACTTGATCTTTCAAAGTCTGAATGTGGAGCATAAAAACCCCTCTACTTCTGAGAACTTTGACTTGCATTTCTATTCAATTTTTAAATATACATTACAATATTATATTTTAATATGTATGAAAATTCTTCACTGTTCTCCACTGTAGTTGGTTCCTTTGTCAATACAAAAGTATCCTCTTTGTGACACCTAACGCTATTCTACTTGAATCCTATGTATTCTGGTATTAATAAATCCAACCTTCATTTTATGTTTATCTGCTATATACATATTTATAATTTATATATAACATTTGTTACTTTAATATGTAAGTGTAAATAGCATAAATGGTAGTATCTTTTTGACCCAATCTATAAGCCTTTGACTTTTAATAAAATTTTTAATATATAACCAGGTGTTTTTTATAATTTTTTGCTTTTTTTTTGTCCATTGTTTCTTAACAATATCCATATAACTGGGCTGCTGTAAAGATTAAATAAGCTGATATACACACTTCCTGGCAAACAGGCTTCACTTAGTGCTTATGTATTTGCTTGCTTTTATGTTCCTCCCTACTTATTTCTGCTTTATTGACTATGCCAAAGCCTTTGACTGTGTGGATTGCAATAAAGTGGAAAATTCTGATAGAGATGTGAATACCAGACCACCTGACCTGCCTCTTGAGAAACCTGCATGCAGGTCAGGAAGCAAGTTAGAACTGGACATGGATCAACAGACTGGTTCCAAATAGGAAAATGAGTACGTCAAGGCTGTATATTGTCACCCTGCTTATTAACTTATATGCAGAGTACATCATGAGAAATGCTGGGCTGGAAGAAGCACAAGCTGGAATCAATATTGCCGGGAGAAATATCAATCGCCTCAGATATGCAGATGACACCACCCTTATGGCAGAAAGTGAAGAGGAACTAAAAAGCCTCTTGATGAAAGTGAAAGAGGAGAGTGAAAAAGTTGACTTAAAGCTCAATATTCAGAAGAGTAAGCCCATGGCATCCAGTCCCATCACTTCATGGCAAATAGATGGGGAAACAGTGGAAACAGTGGCTGACTTTACTTTTTGGGGCTCCAAAATCACTGCAGATGGTGACTGCAGCCATGAAATTAAAAGACGCTTACTCCTTGGAAGAAAAGTTATAACCAACCTAAACAGTATATTAAAAAGCAGAGATATTACTTTGCCAACAAAGGTCCATCTAATCAAGGCTATGGTTTTCCCAGTGGTCATGTACGGATGTGAGAGCTGGACTATGAAGAAAGCTGAGCGCCGAAGAATTGATGCTTTTGAACTGTGGTGTTGGAGAAGACTCTTCAGAGTCCCTTGGACTGCAAGGAGATCCAACCAGTCCATCCTAAAGGAGATCAGTCCTGGGTGTTCACTGGATGGACTGATGTTGAAGCTGAAACTCCAGTACTTTGGCCACCTGATGCGAAGACCTGACTCATTGAAAAGACTCTGATGCTGGGAAAGATTGAGGGCAGGAGGAGAAGGGGACGACAGAGGATGAGATAGCTGGGTGGCATCACCAACTCAATGGACATGGGTTTGGGTGGACCCAGGAGTTGGTGATGGACAGGGAGGCCTGCTGTGCTGTGGTTCATGGAGTCACAAACAGTCAGAGACAACTGAGTGACTGAACTGAAATGAACCTATTCTATACATTGGTCTCTTATAACCTTGGAAGGTATAAATGATGTTATAAATTCTACTGAAGGTAATATTTACATGATGTGTGTGCTTTCAAACGAGGGCAGATTATCAATATGGAAAAAGAGGCTAGATAGAAACTTCAATAGTCTTGTTTATATGTGTGATTTATTTCCTTCTGTATCAAAATCTTTTCTCGAACATAACATGAATTACTATAAAGCTATTTTGTGTGTCTTTTTTCCTGATTTTTCCCTACACTAAATTTCAATGATTTCCTACAGTAAACTTCTACAAAACGCAAAGTATCTCTTACTTTAGAACTTGTGTTCTAGTTTTGCCCTCATTTGTCTTGAGACAAATATAAACATGTGCATCAGCAACTGATTTCTCTTTAATCAGACTCAGGATTGTTGAAGTCTGTAGTTTAGGTATAATAAGAGCAGCAGGATAAGGATGACAAGCCACAAAGTTAAATACATGGTTTGTGCAGGATTTGTCTTTATATTAGAGCTGAGGCTACCATGGTATGCACACACAAAACAGTATTGATTTCCTGTTGAATGCTTGCTTATGAGTTTATGATTCACTCAGAAGTAAGGCAATCCTTCTGAAAAATCCTTTAGAGGTTTTTACACATCTATTAAATGATGTTATTACCATTTTTAAAGTGGACTTTATTTGTTACTTTTTGGATACTTCATCTTTCATGGTATTCAAACCCAGTAAATTGGTACTTCAAAAAGAAAAAGACAATGCATAACATGAGTGATTATAAAATGCCCTGATTTCACACCAATCCTTTTTCTAATTCTCATTATGACCTTTTTAGAAAATGCTTGCCCCACTGCTGTTAGCAGGAATATCTTGGATTCTCCCTGTAATAGAAAAGTTCCAGATGTATCTTTGGAAATGAAGTATTCTTTGAACCAGTCTATATCATGCCTATGTTCTAATGCCCTTTCTACTTGTGTGCAATTATTAGATTTACCTATCATGGCTGAGATGGGCAAAATTTGCCTTAAAATTCTCTGAAGAAAAAAAAATACAATGTTTTACTAGCTAATATTTTTAATGCCACCTGAAAGCCCCCAGAGAACACAGTTTTGTGTGCATGTCCTTAGTTGCTTAGTTGTGCCCTGCTCTTTGCAACCTCATGGACTGTAGCCCACAGGCTCCTCTGTCCATGGGATTCTCCAGGCAAGAATACTCGAGTGGGTTGCCATTTCCTTCTCCAGGGGATCTTCCCACCCCAGGGATTGAACCCAGGTATAGTCCATGGGGTTGCAAAGAGTCGGACATGACTGAGAGAATTTCACTTTAACCTAACTTTAGGTCCTGCATTGCAGGCAGATTCTTTACCATCTGAACCACCTGGAGATCCTCAATTTTAGGGGGATTATAATTTGGACCCTATGGGCTCCAAAATCACTGCAGATGGTGAAATTAAAAGACTCTTACTCCTTGGAAGAAAAATTATGACCAACCTGGATAGCATATTCAAAAGCAGAGACATTACTTTGCCAACTAAGGTCCATCTAGTCAAGGCTATGGTTTTTCCTGTGGTCATGTATGGATGTGAGAGTTGGACTGTGAAGAAGGCTGAGTGCTGAAGAATTGATGCTTTTGAACTGTGGTATTGCAGAAGACTCTTGAGAGTCCCTTGGACTGCAAGGAGATCCAACCAGTCCATTCTGAAGGAGATCAATCCTGGGATTTCTTTGGGAGGAATGATGCTACAGCTGAAACTCCAGTACTTTGGCCACCTCATATGAAGAGTTGAGTCATTGGAAAAGACTCTGATGCTGGGAGGGATTGGGGGCAGGAGAAGAAGGGGACGACAGAGGATGAGATTTTTGGATGGCATCATGGACTCGATGGACGTGAGTCTGAGTGAACTCTGGGAGTTGGGGATGGACAGGGAGGCCTGGCGTGCTGCAATTCATGGGGTCGCAAAGGGTCAGACACGACTGAGTGACTGGACTGAACTGAACTGAATGACCTCTTTGATACTCCCATGAAATAACATATAACACAATTTTATGACTTTCAATGACAGCAGCCTATAATGGCAACACATGGTTTTTCCTCTCTTCATCTATTTTCTGTTAGGGAATCAGGCATTGGATGTCACTGATAATCTCATGGACAGAAGGGCCAGACTAAGGAATAATGATCTAGCACCACATAATTCTCAACAAATCAAATTAGCAATCTTTACAATTCTAAATATTCAGATTCTATAGGAAATACATTTTAGCATGTCTCAAGATACCAGACAAGTGGAGTTGGAAGGGGAATTTTTAATCAGACCTCAAAGTCTACTTTCATATTCTGTTTTTAACCCTTAAACAGATATGACACACTACATGATGGAGCTTAACTTAAAACTCAAACCAAGAAAAATATCTGCTGCTGTAAGTTGCTTCAGTCATGTCTGCCTCTTTGTGACCCTGTGGACAATTGCCCACCAGGCTCCTCTGTTGCTGGATTCCACAGGCAAGAATACTGGAGTGGATTGCTGTGCCCTCCTCCAGAGGATCTTCTCTACCCAGGGATTAAACCCACATCTCTTAGCCTCCTGCATTGGCAGCTGGTTCTTTACCACTAGCACCACCTGGGAAGCCCACCACTACATGGCATGCCCATAATTTTGTTCCAGATATGCTACCACGATACTACTCCATGCCTCTTGTAGGTGCCAAAATCCCTACCATTAATTCATTCTGTGCATGTCTTCAGCAGTAAGAAAATCCCCACTATATATAACCACTAAATATAACCATATATAAGTTTTTCCTGCAGCTCTTGTGATTCTTACTAGGTCTGGATATCTTTTTCATTCATTAAAGAAAGTTATCATTTGTTGAGCGCCTACTGTGTCTAAGAAGGCACTGTCAGGCACTGTAGAAACAAGGTGTCAAACTCTTCCAACAATTTTGCAAAGCATCATAGTTGTCACCAATCTGCAGAACGATGCAACTGAGATGTAGAGTTCTTAAATGACTTAAGATTTTAGAGCCAATAAATGATGGAACCAAAATTCCACTGCAGGCCTGCCCAATTTCATAGTCGGGAAATTCTTCCCTCAGGATAAAACCTTTCACCCAAAACTTTTCTTAAATCCAGTTCCCTCAAGGATTTTCCTCTATGTTACAATAGCAATTTAATAGTTTAGTGGATATATGCTCCTTTATTCACTCATTAAACAAGATTTGTATACCAAATGGTCTTTGTTAAGTCTGCTGCTGCTGCTGCTGAGTCGCTTCAGTCGTGTCCGACTCTGTGCGACCCCATAGATGGCAGCCCACCAGGCTCCCCTGTCCCTGGGATTCTCCAGGCAAGAACACTGGAGTGGGTTGCCATTTCCTTCTCCAATGCATGAAAGTGAAGAGTGAAAGTGAAGTCGCTCAGTCGTGTCTGACTCTTAGTGACCCCATGGACTGCAGGCCACCAGGCTCCTCTGTCCATGGGATTTTCCAGGCAAGAGTACTGGAGTGGGGTGCCATTGCCTTCTCCGTTGTTAAGTCTACTGCATGCAAAAGAGAACTGAAACTTGTCCCTGCCCTCTAAGGATTATAAGCCAATTTAGTTACACCTCTTGGGAAGAAGGATGCTTAATAGAGTAATGTCTATCTCAAGTGAGTTTTTTAGAATGAAGCAATTTATCAATGGGCGATCAGTTTAAGGATTAAAGTGTAATATTGGGAAGTACCATAATATCAAATGTCAAAAAGTAAGAACATTTTTCAGGGACATTCTAGAGCTCCTTAAGCCAAAATGATGATACTCCATGTTAAAAGGTTCATCTTTTTCAGGAATACACATTTGTACGGAAAAGCGTGTTTCAGTATTTCTTCTGTCATACCACTCATTGCCACTTTGCCCATGAGCAAAACTAGCCTCAAATATTTCTTATGGGTAGTACGAAAATTATAGCTAATGCATCTGTTGATAAAATATGCTTTTAAGAACTCAAATGTTAATGGAAATTTGTTCCAATAAAAGTACCAAAGGACAACTGTCATACAGAAAATAAATAATATGTTATTCTGTCTGAAGTAATTCTTCTCTTCCATTCATAGAAAAAAAGTCAATACTTTCAGTTCTAAATTAAGAACATTTTGGTTAAAATAAATCACCTAACAATATAGGGAGAGCACTTAGCTACCACTTGATGATTCTTCTTTTATATTCTCCATCTTTGTAGCTCGTGCTTGAAAATATGTGAGGAATACATTGTTGCCCTATGTATGCCCACAGGAGTAAAATGTTATCCTTCTGATTCTTCCAAGGTTTTAATTATGAGAGTAATTATGTTGACATAATGTGCAAAATATTGTGATATTTCATTTTCAATTATTTACTACTATTGGCAAATGACAGCACAAATTACAGATATGCATACATCTATGTTTGCTAACAATCCATTGTCAAACATTACTAAATTTTTAAATTATAGCTAACAGCAATAGGTAGCTAATTTCCCTTAAGTAATTCTCCTGCTAGGATTCCTACAAATTAAAATCACTGGAGCTGACCTGAATTTTAACACTAATATATGCCTTAAAGTGTTTAAGCTTTATTATTTTTCTTACCAAGAGTTAATTCATGAGTCACTACATTTACAGTTACATATATCTTGTTTTTTAAGGTAAATTCTATGCAGTTCAGCACTTGATTCATCTATTTTCCAGAATTAAAAAGCAAAACAACCATTAATACAGGCTGATTATAATTATGTTTCTATGTATATTTAATATAATATTTTAACCCTTTCCCAAGGTATGGAAATCTTAAGATTAAATAAGATGCTAAAAAAAGGATCCAGTTAAAAATACATATTAGCCCATAAAAGTCTGTTTTTCTTTTTTGACTCACCTCTTAGAATAATGAAAACAAAAATGAATGGAGCCATTCTATACAACTGTGTCTCTTTTGCTGGACTCTGTGGGAGAGGGAGAGGGTGGGATGGGTTGACAGAGTGGCAATGTAACATGTGTGATATCATAAGCGAAATGAATTGCCAGTCCAGGTTTGATGCAGGATGCAGGATGCTGGGGACTGATGCACGGGGATAATCCAGAGAGAGGGTGTGGGGCGGGAGGGTGGAGGAGGGGGTCGGGATTGGGAGTTCATGTACACTCATGGCTAATTCATGTCAATGTGTAACAAAACGAATACAGTATTGTAAAGCAAAACAAACTAAAAAATAAAAATTAATT